>JAOUZG010032859.1:8127882-8140735 GCA_026289955.1 Argiope argentata | reverse complement strand
TTTAAAAAAATTAGTGTTAATACTAACAATATATTTTCACAAAAGTCAATAAAATATATTGAAATACTTAATGTGAAAACAAGCAAATTATATTTTTACCACATAAACTCAATAAAACTCATATTTTTCCAGTGATATATGAATAAATATCGAAGTGAGAGATAAAAAATAATATATAGATTTTTGCACAATAAACACCTGTTAAAAGCACTCAATTCATTTAATTATGACAAACGAATATTTATAAAGCAAATAATGTTTTTTTCCCACCATATAGGATTTTAAAACAGTAATTTTTGTGAATTATTATTTAACAGGAAAATGGCGCTAGCTCATCTTCTCAGAAAATTACTTTCGTTGATCAGATTTTCTACTGTTATATTTCGGACGCTGTGGTCTTAAGAGGTTTCTAATTAGATTTCAACCAGTTATTCATTTAGTCTCCTACTATTCCACACTTCGATTACTGATTTAAAGAATCTGTTTCAGGTATCGGAAATTACTTCCTGTATTGAAACCAATCACTCTTAGAACAGAAATTAGGCTATCAAGAGTTCAACACGTTAAAAGGTTTTAAATTCTCCTTTAACTAGGCATTTATTTTGTAGATTAATGACATAGCTTCTGTCCTGTGATTTAGTGTTTAGAGTAATTGATAGTTCATGCATTTTTACAGCCAAATATTTTAATTGTTTATTGCAATTAAGTATAATAAGAATAGGAAAAATTAAGCTGTTTATTTCGATATAACTTTTGTAAATATCTTTTAATTCCAAAATTTCTTTCCTTGTACTTTTTTCAGTTGAGTCTATTACCATATAAATCATCAAGCTTCATTTAACTCTCATTTTTATTGCTTAAAATAAAAAAAGCTGTTTATTAAAATTTAAATTAAGGAGATACATATGTTGCCCCTACGTAATATGCTTATCTGTCTTAACAAACATGTATTTTTTTATTTATTATATGAATAATATTTTCATTTCTTTTATGCTGGAGTGGTGTGGGAGTTTTGAAAGGTTATGGCAGTTTCGAAGTTGTCTTTGTCCTCTGACCTTGACTCGAAAATATTGTGTCCTTCCCAAAATAACTCTTGCTATATTGACACTTAAAATAAAATAAACTAAATATACCTTTATGCTAGACACGTAAATGAAAAATTTGAACATTTTGTGAATTAAATTTTTAGGATTAACTAGACGACTTATAAAAATACTCAAAGGGTAAGGTAGTAATCTAAATTGCATACCCATTTTAACTCTACTATGTAAAGAAAGAATATTTTCAGGTTTCAATAAAATATAAAATGTTGCTTTCACACACTAGGAATTCTTAGGTCTTGTTTTCTGAATTTACGGTTAAAAAAAACCAAAATTATCAAATGTAAAAATAGTCAACCAAAATATTTTGGTGTGTGTGTTATAATAATAATGACTATATAAAGGATGTACACAATTTGATATCAAATTCTAACGAATCAATATATACTATTATTCAAATCATGAAAAAAATAATTTGTATCTATTTCATTAATCATATTATATACCACTGGTAATACTATAAGATTTACTATTATATAATACAAAACTAATGATTTTTTTAATAAAAAATATCCTGCAATATTGTTACAGTATTTTTACGATATTGTTCATCTTTTATAATATCAAATAACATCATAAAAAGGTTGTGAAATAGCTTGTGTTAGTACGGAATTCATTTATTACAGTATTTTAACTTATTTATTCTGAAAAGGAACAAAAAAATGCAAGAAAGCTATTTTTTAATATATATGTATTAAACATTTAGTAAATAGTATATTTTAAGAAGTTCTTTTGTAAATAAATTCTAACTAATAAAGTTGCTGTAACTGTAAGTGTCTATGCTTCAAACAAGAAAAATTAAACCTTCCAAACAGATAAACATGGCGAAGCTATTACTTTTTTCAGAATAAATCTTTCTTTAATCCAAGTAAAATCATATTTTTTTAGTTCAAGCAGTAAACGATTTATTGCGCTGAATTTGAACTGCTCTTAGCTGCATCAGAAAAAAAAGAGAATAAAAATTCAAATAAAGATTCCAATTTCCTGGAAACATGCTTAAAATTAGCATCTAAAAATATTCATTTAAGGATTTACAAGAACATTTCATCTCATTATTTGGAAATAGATGACGCTATTTATTTAAGAAAAGCATTTCAATCTTAGAAAATTCTAAGGAAATTGAAATGTTTTGGAGTAAAAACAAACTTTCGGTGCTGAAAGATTAACGACAGAATAGTTCTAAAAAGATTAAAATTTGATATTTTTCCAATTAAGAAACTTACTTTTTTTCATACTTCTTTTCCAATGTGCAACTGTTAGCTTTCGTAGAATAAAGATTTGCATTGAAATGCTGGCAATGAAATATATTTTTAAGTTTCATGAATAAGAAAATGTAGAACAGTGACTCTAAAGCGTATTATAAATAATTTGAATCTATTACTTGCAATTTTTCTAAAAAGTAACACGTTTTCCAAGTATATTTCTTTTTTATGTCAACTTTAAGTTTAAAGACACTATATTTTATTAGTAAGGAATTTATATTTATTTTCGTTTTTAAAGGTTTTTTTTCCTTAGAAGAGAAATCAAACTAGAACAAATTAAAGAAAAAATATACAACTTAAATTTGAAATAGAGTTGACCTGGAAAAATCCTAAATGACGGGTTTAAAAGTAGCGAATCTTTGAGTACCATCATTTCCTCATCTTGTAATGAAGTAGGTTTTGTTTATATAATTGCAGGCTCTATACATTCTTCCTTAGTTCAGTCTGATCGCACATGTCAACTTTTACATCATTTTTAAATTTGTACTATTCTTAGACAATATCAAAAGTTTCAATTTTAATTTTTCAGATTAAAAAAAAAACACCTCATAGTTGCATTGAAATTAAAGTTCACTTTCATTGTATAATCCAAAATTAAGTATATATATTTTATTATAAGGTAAAAATAAAAGAAGAAAAATTTATGTTTAATAACTGCATAGTTTATATAGGGAATAATAATTTGAAATCAATGATAGAGAAGAATTAAATTTAAATAAGTCGGGTAGTTACATTCATAATAAGACTAGCATCTCAGAGTGAGGGTTTACGTTAGGATGGCTCATGAAAACAATGGGCTGATAATATTAAATATATTTTATAAATATCCTTGTTTGGAGCTTAAAACTTCATCAGAGAATTATAACGGTTAAATTATGCTTAAAATTTAATAGAATTAAAAGCAATTTATACACTCTGAGAAATCGCTGACCTTTGAAATTCACTAGTCTATATTAATAAAAATGTAACTCGAAATGCGTTGCTAAGTGCAAAACTGGGGAACGGTTTGACCGATTCGGCTAATTTTAATTTTAATATTTTCGTTAAGACACGAGAATGGTTCTTATGGAGAGAAAAAATTAAAAAAACTGCGAGGAAAATAGTTAAAACGATACTTTTCTTACTTTCCCGCCAAAAATCTTCATTTTCTTCCCCCACACCAACTGAGTGAGATAGCAGGAAGTAATAAATTATGATTTGTTTAGAAAGAAATACGCGAAGTCCGTTGGTTTTCATTCATAGATAACGGGGCGTTTAAAAAAGAAAGAAAATAGTTGCTTTTATTATTAGTCGGTATGAATATTTAATTTATGCCTGCTCAAAATAACGTCTGGGTAGGGAAGAAAAAAAAGAACAACAAAAGGAAAAAAGGGTTTGTAGAAAGAAGTGAAGAAAAAAAGGATGTAAAAAAAAGAAGGGCGTGTGTGTGCCACCATTATTTTCTCTGAGCGCGGCATTTTCCAAGCTGTTTTTAAGCTTTTGCATCTCTTGGAAGCCAATTGTGTCTTTATTTGTTTAGTGTGTTTACATTTATGAAAATTTGAATCTCATTATTCTATAAAAACAGAATTTTAGACCTTTCACTCCACCATTTAAGTAAAATATCAATTCCGGTACAATCATTGTTCGGATAGAAAGAGAAAGAAGAGTAGTACAGTGAACAGATCTTCTGAAGAAAATAATAATAAATAATACTATAAATGAATTGAATGATTCATAATTTGTTTGGTTTAAAAGTATTTTGGTGAAAAACCTGCTATGAGACACAGCTACATAAAATATTAGCGAATATTAATATTGGCAAACCGAATGGTTGCCAAAGGCGGCTAGTATATAATAAAATTATAAATAATTTCCACTTTAAAAATATTCCCCATAAATAAATATATTTAAAGAATGATGACTGCTTGCCTTGGCCTTTAAATAAATTCAGAATAAACCTAAATTGAAGCAAACATCAACCTTTTCAAAACTGCCATTTCGCCTCTACGATGGAGTTCTGTTAATTTCTTGCATCATAAACGCGGGTTTATAGTTGCGAGCCTCACAAGATAAAGCTAAAATTGCATTGACACTGAACGAATTTTATATTCTGAGCTGTTAAGCACTTTCGCTAAGCTGAATTTAAGCCTTTTCGAAAATTAGGTTGAGTATTCCAAGTCGTTGAACATTTTTGCAAAGCAGATTTGACAAATAAAATATCACATAAGGAGGCTGTTTTCCTGGATTCTCCTTTCATTACAAATTTAATTAAAGTATTTGTTTGACATTTAATAAATAAATTTTAAACGTTGATCACAATAGAAATATAAAAAATTAGAATTGAACATCATATTGATTAACGGATTTTAAGAACTTTCTTTTGAAATTTTATTATGTCCGTTATACTTTATCTTATTTGAATAGTTCAAATATTCGTCTTATGAAGAAAATTCCACAAATGCCGAATATATGTATTTGTTCAATAAATGAAATATATCGATATTATTAAAGAACAAATTACGATGATTTTGTTTAAAGGAATTTAATAAAAACAGATTTTAAAATGACAGTTTCATTACCGTGCTTTGAAGTTTATTTTATAGTTTGAATTATTTCTTTTATTTTTTAAATACTTAATTCAATTTTTCAAAAAAAAATATTAAATCATGTTAGCAAGGAACTCAAATTTGGCATTTCGGGAGTCAAATTTAGTGTAGAATAAAAATTTAATAAAGTTCATCTTTTTAATTAAATACTAACTGAAATTATTAATCAGAGTATTGAGAATATTTAATTGTGTAATCAGAAAATAGTACAACAGTATATAATTAATTCATTAAAGATTTATAACTTCACAAAATATATTTATGTCTAAGTAAACAATAAGGTCCAAAAAGAGAGCTTCAGATTATTGGGAGATGTCATAATATATAGTCACGAAGACTGAATTAAAGACACGGATAGCTAGAAACAACTATGTTTATTAGCACCAAGCAACTCGCTGGAGAACAGAGCTGAACTCACCTTTCATAAGTCTGAAGAACATTCGAGAATCATCTCGCTAGAATGGTAAAGAATGTTCTAGAATCATCTTGATTTTAGAGAAATGGTAAGAACAATTTAAATTAAAATTCCAGTTTTTGGATAAAATGCGTTGGTTGGGAATCGAACCAGGGACCATTGTACTAGAGGTCCAATGCTCTGCCAATCGAGCCATGATGAATTATGGCAGTCTTTCTTTTTTGTGGCAATATTAATTAATATGATTTTTAGCACTTTTTTATTTTTAAAATATAAAACTATGCTTAATTTTTTCATTTATGAAATTTTTTTTTATTTCAGTGAAATTTTATTGAATCTTAATTATTTAATTCTAGAAGGTATAGCTTTATTATTATTGTTATTATCATTTCGCAAAATTACTATGTACGTTCTGAAGAGCTGGGTATAATTCAGAAAAAAAATATTTTTGAAAAAGGAAGCTATTTTTCTTGATATGAAAAAAAAATGTCTCAAATGGCTACATTAGGTATAAAAATTAAAGTTAGTGATACAAAACACGATATAACAGTTCTGGAATAAAAATATGTACCGTTTTGCTAAAACATTTTTGACAGTACAAAAAACTATACATATATATCGATAACATTTTTAAGGGCAGAGTTACTCGTATAATATTCATTTTGGAATTTTCCATTTCTCCATTTTAATTTTAATATTACTATTATCACATATCTTTGTGTTCTCAAATATTTATCATAAAAAAGGATTCTCAAACACTTAGTCGGGCCCATTGGGACGGCTCTGAAAAGCTTACGAATGGAAAGAAAAGCGTTAGCCAAATGATAACACTATGTTCGATAGGGTTAAGTACCAAAACCGTATATGAAAAACGACTTGCATTTTTTTTTTCACTGACAGACAATTAAAAAAATATTTAATAAAACACTAAGGGAGAAAAATATAAGTATTTGGATTTTGCAATTATCTGAAAAACTCTTGTTGACTTAAATATCATATATATTTATTTATGTTGTTTAAAGTATTTTTTTCTAGGAGCATTTATTTATTTTCAATCATTCAAAAAGTGTTTATTAATTCATTTTTATGAAATACATCTTCATAATACATTTTTATCATATTTCATACAGGAAATAAAAATAATTAAATTGCCGAGTGATATTTGAATTGAAGAATTACAAAACTTTTTGCCATCGACAAAAAATGACCATGCATTGTGTTTCTTATTATAAAGTCAGCCCATATTAAGAAAAAAACCACAAAATTCTTTCATTTAAAAAATAATAATAGTAACCTTTTCTCCCCAATAATTATAACCAGTTAACAAATTACTTAGCAAACAATTTTCAAATGTATGTATATTTTTTTTTTGCTTTGCTACTGCGAATAAAAATAAGCTTTTTAATTTGATAGTAGTGCTGAATAATATCACTAAAAATTTTATTACCCAAATTTTATAGTTGTGGTAGAGTTTTACAATAAGTTTTAAAAAGGTGCAAAGGAAATATTTATTTTTTATAATAATCTCGAAGTAGATGTACATATAAAATCGAATACATGTATTCATATTAGATTGGAATACCAAAAAAAACTAAGAAAAGTCTTAAATATAACTTGTTAAAAGTTATATAAATGGTTAAAAAAATATTGTACTATGTACTTCAGGAACCAACGTTGATTTTTTTTATTTTTTTAAGTTTATAAATTAATTTCCGTAACATTTGCAACAGTTAATACAAAAAAAAAGGTTTCACATTTTTCAAAGAGGATTATTATAAAAAATAAATGACATGAAATATTTTGTTTTTACAATGAACTGTAATTAATACCATTTGTTATAAATATTTTTTTCTGTATTAAATTGCACCAAAGCAAAAGAGATGCTTTTTGAATTCAATTTTCCAATAAATATATTAAAATGGCAAACTTTAATAAATATAAATATGTCGGTCAACAAATTGAAAGATATACAAAATAATATTCTGATTTAACAATTTAACTTTAATTCACTGACTAAATACATCTTTTGTTAAGGAAATTTACTTAATAAGTATATTCAAATATAAATTATTTACCAAAATGTTAAAATAATTATTTTTTTCTATGACTTATAACTATAATTTTATAATATTTCTCAATACAAACGTTAATACAGTGATAGTGAAAAAAGATTTTAAGCATAAATACTCCAAATTTTAGCATTTTTAACCATAATTGCTAAACAGTTTTTTATATTTATAAATATATTCTTTCTGATCACCTACAGGCTCAAAATGTTAGTGAAAAACCATTATACATAAAAACAAGTACTTCTGTTCAAACAATGATAAAAGAGAAGAAATTTAATATATTTATTTATTGAAAATATCAGGAAAACAACAAAATATTTTAAATTATAAGCGAATTGCGCATTAAATAAAGAAGGGGAATTATTCGAAAAAACATATAATTTTTAAAAGTATATACGAGTCTGCTATTCTGTAACGATAAATTAGATTTGTCACTTGGGTAATATTTTTAGTGTTTCTATTTAATACACTATATCTTCTTCACATATTTAGATTCACATTTTTTTCATATATCAATGTTCTTTCATTGATGTGAAGTGAGGAAAAAACTTGCTAAATGTGGAAGTACATTTTTAGTTTCAAAAAGCATTTGGAAATGAAAAACCAAAGTTAAAGAAGCCTGAATTGTGAAAGGTATAACTAAAAATATTATCAATATAGTTTTAAAATAAATTCTTTCAGAAAACACGCTTTTATATTTTTGTTAAAAAGAGATTTGTTTATTTACAATTAACTACTTTTTAAGCATGATTTATAGTTTTTTATTTTAATTATTAACTGTGAGGAGCTTTATTTCACGTAAAAAAACATACAATTCCTTATATTTAACATGATATATAATGATAATGAATGGAACTAAAATGTCTAAATCGAACAACCAAGGAAATTAATTAAATATATAAAAAAATAGTGCAAGTGTTGCCACTGAAAAGGTTTTTAGAACTATTGAGATAAAAAAGGTTTTTAGAACTATTGAGATAAAAAAGGTTTTTAGAACTATTGAGAATAAACAAAGGCAATTAACACCCATATTAGATGCGAGGAATTTTATTAATGTTCAAATGTCAAAAAATGCACGCATAGAAATGGATATTTTACTATATAAAAATCTTAAAAATATTATTTTAATACACAATATTAAGTCGTTTTAGTCATGCAACATTGTCAATGAGCAAATTGTTCTTGTATACAGAGTGTTCCATTGGTAAATAGATTCTACATAAACTAACGCTTTCTACATAAAATAAATCGTGCATACAGAATTTACAATAGTTTTGTCTAATTATCACTTCGGCATCTGTATATAATCAGAGTAAAAATATAATAGAGAACAATTTAATTAAATATAAAACTCTGTCTACTGCAGTGCATTTTTGTTGTATAAGCAGCATTTGAAGAAAATAAATCAAATCATATGTTATGCACATACAAAAACAAATAACATACAATATAAAACTTGTAAAAAGATTATTTTGCAATGAAAAATGCAGTTTTGAGATTGGCGATGGGTACACCAGCCATGTATTGACAAATTTTGGCGAGTTCATTGATTATATCTCATCTCAAGTCTTCAAGAGTATGCATACCAATTTCAGTTGCATTCCTTTTAAATGTTTTATCTAGAGATAGCTGCAGGAAGGGAAATATAATTTATAACCATCCTGTATATTTTCAGGATCGTATCCGAAGAAGATAAAATGTTTCCCTTTAAACGATAAGATTTTACTCTCAAGAGAAACCACATAAAATCAATGTGGAAAAATTGAAGAATAATGCATTGCAAATGGAGTAATATTGACAAAATTTCTCCCATCATAAATTGAGAAATGGGTGAGTTCTGATAAAAGAGGGTTGTGTAGGTGCCTTATTTTTCTCCTTTTTGTTCCTACAAAAGTACATTTTAATTATAAATATTTATTACTGGAATGAGATAGTTCCGATATATACAATCGACATATCCGCATGAAGAAATCGTCTATTTCTACTTTTGAAATACAATCCTATTTATCTTTTTCTTGTAGTTATTTGGTAAAATCCATAATATGAATTTTTGATAGAAAAGAATATTATGGCAGAATTTTAAGCTTTTAAATTTTATTGTCTAACAAAAGGAATTTATAAAACAAATGTTTTATATAATCGACACATTTAATAAAAATAAATTTTTGGAAAAATATTATGTTAGCCTTCTAAGTCATATATGAGTTAAGTGTTTAAAAAATTCAAATTGACTTTTTTTATTCTGTTGTGTTTATAAGTTTGATATTTAACACTATTGCAGATTAGCAATTTTTTTAATAATTATGCTTATATAGAGTAACATTTTTTTTTAGTTTTTAAACTTGCTAAGGAAAATTATCAGTCACGAGATTGAGGATTAACAACCAATTTAAGAAAAATCATCAATTATGAGAGTGAAGTATTTTTTTTCTTGATGAGGTTTTCAGCTTTTGTATTAGTTTTATTATTTTGCATGATTCTAAATGAGTTTACAACTTTTGTACTATGACGGATACGAAATTATTCATAAGGAAACATTCATTTATACATACAAAATGCTTAAGAGTTACCCCTGATAGACTTAAAATCAAAAATGATTTAGTAAATAGAATCCTCATTAAACTGTTGAAAACTTTTCAAGCTGTCGAAATAAGTTACATATGTACATAGAAATCTTGAAAATATAAATTGTGTTGTATGTATAAATATATATTTCATTATGAATAACTTCGTATCTGTCATATTTTAGTGTTGTAAAATAAGTAAACACAATTCTCTTTGTAAAGTAAGTGTTGAGAAAAAGTAATGTACCTATTCAATTGATGCGGTTGAATCAAATTAATATAATGGCATAAACTAACAATCAACCAAATAAATAGGCCTAATATAATTATGAATTCACTATACTTATGCAACCAAAGAAAGAAATTACAGAATTTTATAAATTGACAGTTTAAATAATTTACTTATATATTTAACAAACTGAAATATTTATGATAGTTTGATACGAAAGATGATATTCTTGTATTTGAAATGATCAAATTAACTTTTTCTCTTCGTCTAATTCTTGCAGCTATTTTATAATGAGCTCCATTAATTAAATTATTTGAACAAGAATATTCGCAAACGTGTTTTAATCAATAAATTATAATTTAAAATTAATTGCTCCCAAGGAATTTGACAATTAAGGGTCGTAATTTGTATCGCATTTTTTTTACTCAGTTTTCGAAATGATTTATGAAATCGTGACTTCTTGAAGAAATTTTCTGAAAATTGTTTCAGAATTAATAGTTTGAAAAATTCATAATGCGTATGGACCTCCTTATTAACGAAATTAAACATAATATGCTTTCCTACTTTGAATGAGGAACTTTCCTACTTTGTATAGAAACGTTTTCTTTTGGAATTAAAGTTTTAGAAAACTGCAAAAGTCGTTCGATTAAGATTCTCTTCAGGATATCGGTAATTACGGCGTATGGACATAAATCGATGAATTAATCAAAAAACTTTGAAGTGTTCAGAAATTTTTGAAATTAGCTATTTTAAAGTGAAAGAAATATCTTAATGGATCAGTAATTAAATTTGGAAACCGATGCTTTACATAAATTCAAAGATGTGTTATGGAATTGGCTCTATTTAAATTCTTTAATCATAATGTGATTAATTATGTGTGTATATATAAACGAAATTTCATTCTTTCAGTAAAAAGAATGTTTTCAAAAATATTACTACACAAGGCTATTGTAATTTAAATAATTCTTCTTGATGAATTTATTAAATGCATATTTTAAACAACCATTATTAAAGAATCGTTAAATTTCAGAGATTTACAAATTTACTTTTTCAAATAAAATAGTTAATATTTAATTCATCCTGACATATATGGAGAAAACTGCTTAAAAATTTCCTCCAAATTCCAATAGCAGCCTTCGAATTTTCCGAAATTGTAATTTTTTAAAAATCAATTCACTTTTACAAATTTCTGAATTTCAAATTAATTTGTTAAAAACTAATATGTCTGTACATTTTAAAAATTAATACTAAATAACTGAGATTTAATTTCTGGATATGAATCTTCGGAACAGAATAAAGTTATTCTGTTTATTCTTGCGATTTAAATATATATTAATACTCATGAATGGAAATTGTCTTCTAAATTGTTTCCTCAATAGAAAATTATAATGCTTTGTGTTTAAAAGCAATTACAACAGTTAACATATAACAACATATGAACATATTTTCAACTGTTGTTATATGAATTGCTGGAAGATATATTCCAAACGGCAAAAATAATTTTATCTTTATGGAACCCAGTAAAAGATATGAATACAGTAATATACACACGAAAATCAATATAAAGGACATCTGCAGAAGCAGCATTTTCTTTTTACCGATAAAGAAAATTAGAAAAAGAAAAGCATGGTAAAAATTTATTGAGATTTCACTTAACAGAAAATAAAGAGCAACCATCTCAAAATATTCTTTAGTCATTCAATCTCTATGGATTTTTTACAGTATGTATTTATCTAAAATTCAAAACTGACCTATTTTGGATTCCGATTAGATATCAGTTTTTTCTCCACATTTTCCATACTTTCACCTGTTTTGAACCGGATATCAGTATTGAGGTTCCAGTAATTAAACTGGATAGTCCGGCAGAATAAATAATACTGACATGAATCCATGGTTTGAATGCTTGCTTGCAAAGTGTTTATTCATTAGATATATGTCTTAGATGCTCTTTGAACTTCAGTTTACGCGAGTAGAACTTCAGTCAGCGAGAGGCTTCACTAGCCTTTTCAAACATATCGAGCATGAAATATGTAGTAAAATTATATAATATTTATTACATGAAACGTTAAC
Organism: Argiope argentata; assembly: GCA_026289955.1. NCBI lineage: Eukaryota > Metazoa > Arthropoda > Arachnida > Araneae > Araneidae > Argiope > Argiope argentata. Next base: position 8,128,438 of record JAOUZG010032859.1, on the reverse strand, counting down.
TTATTCCACTTAAGCTATTTAAAGCCTTGTTGTAATATTATTTGTAAGTTTGATTAGTAAATATATGATAATCCTCCATTAACTAATTATGCTTACTGTATTTTTTATATGAATGTTTTTCTGCAGTTAAAATAGGACAATATTTACAAGAATACCTTATTATTTGACAATTATTGTTTATTTAACAGTGATTTATATGTAATTAAAATATTGGATATCAAAATCGACTTTTACATTAAAGTAGCTACTATATGTTCTGCTCAGTTCTTTATAGGTTTATTCAATGAACCAGAAAATGGAAAGAGACAGACAATTTCGTTTATAAAATTCTTTTTTGAATTATAAATTCTGACAGAAATCATGCAAATTACGATTTTCGAGATATGAATCTAATTTAAAACGATGTAGCATCATAAAACCATCATAACATTTTTTTTAAAATTTTTCATTAGCTTATATTATATTGTAAGGATAGGAGTGATCATGTTGAGTGTGGAAATAGAAGGGTGATGTTTTGGGCTTCAATCACTGAACATCCTTATAAAAATAATCTTTA
>JAOUZG010032859.1:8115854-8126182 GCA_026289955.1 Argiope argentata | reverse complement strand
TCGCACTAGACCAGGATCAGTTCAATAGTCACAATTATTTGTATTCACTACAATATATTGGATCATTTTTATATAGCCTTAAAATTTTAGGTAACATAAATAAATGATAATCAAATCATACATAAGTTAAAACATGGGAAATTTATTTTAGTGTGCAATTTATACTGAATTCAAAATAATTAGAATCATAATTTTCTAGTTAGGCTTAAAAATGTTTTTAAAATAATTAAAGTCTTTGACATAAAAAATAAAATTTAAATAGCTTCTTCTAATTTTTTTAAATAACTATTCAATTTCCGGGCTTTAACATGGGGACAATATTACTTTACCATTATAGTTTATTCATGTTATATAAATCCACTGCAATACAGAATTTGCAGCTTTAACCTTATAAGCCAGATCCTTCGAGCTGAAGGGTCCCTTTTGCTTGATCGTTATATTACTCGGCTACAGGCCCAAACGTCACAGGTTCGTACTTTGACCTTCAATCGCTACTTTGGTGACCTTGACAACGGAACCTTCTACAACAGTCGTGGCGCCATCTACCAGTCAACAAATCCGTCGCTAACTCAACGCATCAAAGCCCTCTCTTATTCGACGCACCAAAGCCGTATCTAACTCGACACACCAAAGTCGTTGCTAACTCGACGCACCAACAAACTCGCATGTTCGCCATACGCTTGGCGCTTTCAAAATCGTTCGTCTCTCGTCCGACTCACTGGTGGGGGAGTACTGTAGCTGTAGCCTTATAGAACAAATAATATCCTTCGTGCCGAAGGGTCCCTTTTTCTTGATCGGTATATTACTCGCCTACAGGCCCAAACGTCGCAGGTTCGTACCGCGGCCTTCAATCACTACGAATTATTGATAGATTTGTATATTTTAAAATTTCATGCAGTGCTTACATTTTTAACGGAGTATAGTATGTGACCTATGCTGTCATCCGAAAGCTAGGATACAAGCCTTAAACGATATATCTCAAATAATGAGAGTTCTTTCTGTAGATACTAAATATGACAGAATTATGGCTACATATCCACATGAAGGAAGTAACAATTTTTTCATTACATTCCCACTGTTGATTTCTCAAACTCTTGTTAGTAATTTATACAGTTGAAATTATTGAGAACCTGAGGGAATGACCTTCTGATTTTTTCTTAAAAGTTTTCTAACAGATATTATATCTTCCTCTGTAAGAAATAAACACAAAATAATATACCTCACCTGGCTATAAACAACAGGATTGCTCATATTTTTATTTTCACATAGGTACATAAAAGAATTGTGGGTTTTAAAGTATAAGAAAGTAAAGCAGCACTTCCATATTAATAGCAATGCACTGGCAAATAATATTTAAAAGTACTTTACTTAAAAGTACTTTTGAACTTTAGTATTGATCTCGAGTAGTTCTAGATATTTTTTTTAAAAAAAATTACCACTGGCATGTGGTTACTGCCCAAGTTCTAGAAGATTCAAAATATATTTTTGAAAAGGTCTATTCATTCGATCAAAATTTAAATTTTTCATATAACTGAAAAGGCAGTCACAAGAGCACATATAAAATTTAATTGATTAATGCCATTTGGTATTTATTCATTAGCATATAGAAACCAATAATCTGTCGACATCTAGACGACTGTATTTCAAACTTTGATAATCTATATCTGATATATCTTTGTTTTCAGTTTTACCTATCTAGCACCTTCTGATTTGAAGTTTGTGTATTCAATTGCTTGATGAGCATATATAATTTTTCTGAATGAATTTTATTCAAAATTAAAAAGAATTATAGAAATTTAGTAAAAATTATATTTGCCAAACTTATTAGTCTAGCTCAATTTATTTTTGGAGTAATTTGAACGGAAAACAAGCAAAAAAATATATTTTTTTTCAAATTCGAGGAGGTTTAAATATGGGTAGTCTTCAGAATCTCGAATTTGAATTCTCGATTCTGAAGATTACATTGCTTTCTCTTTGTATACTGCGGACGATGTGAATAAGAAATCAAGGAATTCTATGAATTCAAAAATATTATGATTTTTATTCATGTTCACTGAGCAATTAAAAAAAACTGATATACAGCTGATCTTTAGAATAAAATAAACACTTCTTTTGTCATATGTTTTTTCTTCTATGACATATTATGTGCTTTTATTGAATCAGCTTACTGTTCTAAAATTATTGAAGTACATATGTGTGCTTAAACTAAATAGAAATTGACCTATCCATTATGCTGAATATTTATATCAATAATAAAATTGTAATAATTATTTGTGAATAAGTAATAATATTTTTTTAAGTAACATGCCATTATTAAGGAAAATTTTTAGACAATCTGATTTTCTCGCCTGATTAGATGGATCACAAAAGTAATTTTATTCACATTCTCAGCTGCCCTCCTCCTCTCAAAAAAGTATCAAAGTAATTTTTTTTTTAAATATCAAATTACTCACTGATTCAAAACAAAACAAGATTTAAAAATCTATGCTGATACCATTATAAATCTGTTGTTTTAACACTATGTTGCTTAATTAATATAATTCAATTAAAACTTGACATCTTAGAATAAAATTCAATTTTTATAAACTTCATTTTCTTGTCTGGAGCAAATAAAGTTCTCACTTCTCCATGAAAATTATATAATTCAAAAAGAATAAACAAATTCGCACAAAGAGCAATGAAAAATAAGAAATAAGTTAAAGATTAAAGGTGGAAAACAGAAAATAAAATCTGTTTTCTCATTTAGAATAAGACTGAAATTAAATAAAGTAGGTAAATTTACTGTTTTGTTGCACGAAAAAACTTATAAAGGCGTAGGGGACACATAAAGCAAATCTTATATTCTACAATTGCAAACAAGATTTGTTAACAAAACAACTTTTTTTTTTGTTCAAGCTTATTTATTTTGGTCGAGATGTGAAATATGAAAACACTACTCGGGGCTTTAAAAAATAAAAGTTAAGGACAATGAATCTCATTTAAATTTAATTAAAGTTTTAAATGTGGGTCACTATACTATTTTCGCTTAAAACGATGAATGAAACACACAAGAAAAATAAATATTCGGACGCATTCATTGTTTAAAAGTATATAAATAATATTTTTAAAATAATGCTAGGTTTTTTTGTTTGCAACAGTAATTAAAGAATGAATTATTGAATAATGAAATTTAAAAAAAAAACATTAAAGGAATCTCTTGGAATAAAGAGTAAAAAGTTACTTAAGGGCATACAAAACATAAGATCATAAATATATATACAATATAATAATTAAATATTAAATTAATATCCTATTAAATCTAGATAGATTTATTTATATAATTTTTATGCTTTTTATTTGCGTTTTAATTATAAATTGGACCTCAAGTGACTATTAAATTTAGTCATTTGAATGATAACACTCAGATAATGATTTAATTTTTTATTATTGTAATATTACACTCAATGTCCTGTTCTTTAAAATAATATAATTACATAACAATTTTTTGAGCACAAACTTTTTTATGGTTATTACATTAAAAATCTGAAACTTAAAAAAAAAAGAAATTAAGGAATTTTGCGCAATGTGACCTTATTTATCTCTTATTTTTCTTTTCAATTTAAGTCAGGGAAGTATTTGCCTTTGAGCTCTAAGACATGTAATGGAATCTTTTAATCGCCCATTATACACTTATATGATAACCACATTGTTCCTTGATAAATAAACATAATTTTTATGAAAAATAATCTATTGAAATTATTTAATAATAATATTTTTAAGTTAATAAAAAAATTATCAGCATTTTCAAGTTTTAATTGTATAAAATATTTATCAGAACATTTTAAGGTGAAAATAAAACGAGAATACTATAAAAAGTTAAATATAAATTTTTTATTTAATGCAAGTTGATTAATATTTAGGAATTGTATAAAAAATAAGAAATTATTAATAACTATGTAAATAATTATATTTTTATGTAGCTATTTAGTTTTTTTAATTGTTAATTAAAAAATATGAATGTATGTTACAAAATTGCTCATGATTTCCTGGTTTCCATCTCACACGCAGAGACAGACAGACAGAGAGACAGAGACACGCACAGAGAGAGAGAGAGAGAGAGAGAGATTTTCAAATCTGAGACACAATTTTTAAAGTTTAGTAAAAGATTTTATACGTTTGTATCCAACAGAAAGATTATCTCAAATAAATCTTATTTCCAACTTATAAATTCAAATGGAATAACCAAAGGTTTCTCTCACTTTACACAACCTTTATAACAATATAAGCTACTTTAATCTTACTCGGAATAACTTTTAAATTCATATTCAGAAATATAGAAAAATCATTAAAAATGTTTAAAATCAGTATTGTATAAATAACAACAATAGGAAAAATTTTAATTCATAACTACTTAATCATAACTACATTTAACATAACTACTTAACTTACTCATTAAACTGCCAATTTCTCAAATTTCAATTTCACTCGTATATTAATAACATGTTTATTAATCTATCTATATCAATAATTAAAGTCTAAATTTCTGAAGTTATTTCCAATATGCATTAATTTAGTTTGCCATTAATAATTCTTCCAGGCTTATCATATAGTAGAACCGTGCTTTAGTGCTCGAACATCCGATTTCGCATTATTTATTTCTTAAGTATATTTGCCCTGGATTAAGAATCCCCCAAGACATCTATAAATTATCCCTTCCAAACAATTAGACACATACCAATGTTCAAAACGCTGCAAATATTTCAATCTAAGCCTAGAAAGTATAATCCATGGTATAATCTTTAAAACAATAAGTAGTGACTTTCTGAGAATTCGAATAAAGAGTTTGAAGGAAATGGAAAAGAGGCTAGATAGAAGAGGATATTAATCTTTAAAATATGCTATTTGGAGACAAATGTAAGCCACTCATAATGTTCTTATAATGTTTAGGTTTATGGTTTCTCCTAAGAAATGCAGTATGAATCCAATGCTTAAAAAATGCATTTTCCCATCTACCTATTAACTTCTATCAATTTGATATAATCTTTAAAAAAACAAAAGATGCTTATAAAGATCAGATCAGGTTCTAATGTATCAGCTATCAGATTAGGTTCCAAGTATCTGTTATTGATAAAGAAAAAATATATTACGAGTGCTTTAAATTTTTAAAGATTTATGATGGCAATTTCGATAATTAAAACTTTCGTGATGAAATATATAAGTAAAATACTTGGTGAATAAATTATTTTTCTTTCTCTTACTTACTGATTAGATTTTTTGTTAAGGTGTTGTTCTTTTTTGATTAGCTAATATTTGACAAGTATAATTAAATTTGTATGATAATTAGGGCTATAATAATAGATTATTTCAGCTAGTAATTTGTATGAAAAAAATTAAATAGATGCATTTATTAGTTAAATGAATCGGTGAGTAAATTGCTTATACAATTTAATTATATTTGAGTACATAGTAAATCAAAATTTAAAATGTATATGAAGTCAGAAACTATTGCAACTGTCTGGTTTTCTTAGAACAAACATATTTTATAAACTATACACTAAATATATGTACTTTTTTATCTTTATTTCGAAGATATATTGCACGCCTTGTACATTTTGACGACTAAGCGCATAAAAATGGTAAAAAAACAAAATATAAAAAAGCATGCAATAGTTTCTGAATCACATTCAATTTTGCACTTCAAATATAACGTAACAAAGTCATGAGTAAATAAATATACTCTTTAAAAAAGCTAGTTAATGCTGTTTCGCATTATAGGTCTTTCTTTGTTATAAATCACTGTGTAAACATTTCATGCAAGAATTTTTTTTAAGGAAGAAATTTTTTTTTAAATATTACTGCATTATATAACTAACAATAGTTAAACATGCGAAGAAAGAGAGATACTGTGATGTATTACAAAATAATGTAAGTAAAATGTTGATTGATTAGGGTTTTTTTCTTTTTCGTTTATCGTATAAATATGCATAATAAATATTATTCGAATTTCTTTAATAATTCAATGTATTTTTAAAGAGCAAAAAAAATAATATATTTATCAAGTTGTTATGAATATCAAAATTCTCAGTACTTTTATAATGTCTTTTTCAGAATTAATTAAAAGAGTAAAATGCATATTTCTTTCTTTTTAAATAAGTAATAACTGGTTATTGTACTTTTTGATCCTAGGTCTAAGGATAAACTAAATCGTCACATGGGTACGGAAAATCATTTAATATGCTCTAAATCTTATAAAATGAATTGAAATATTCTGTATATTTCTAAAGGGGTCCATTTCAATAGAGTTTGTATAGCGCAACTTTAAATTTTTCACAAAAGTTTTCTCAAAAATTTTTTTCAAGGCACAATACTTTTCACAGCTTAAATTTTACACTTGGGTAATTTCTTATGAAGAGAAAATAAAAAAATAATAAAATAAAACGTTAAAAAAATATTATTTTAAATGAACAGGACACCCTGTAAAACCGTTGGGAATTTTGCGATTCTCAGAGGAATAAAATTAAAGTCTCTTCGAATAAAAATTAATATTTTTTTCACGTAATTTCAAGTTAGTTTAAAATATCGCTATAAAAATGTCTTTTTGCAAAAAACTCCAATAAAGTGCAAAGAGATGCAAAAAAGGTTTTTCAAATTAAATGCATCCCAGTTTTTCTACTCTTTTCAAAAAAGTTAATGTTAAAAAAATAACTTGTTTAACAAATCAACTTGATCAAAAAAGTACTATTATATAAACAATAAGAGTTTCTATTATTTATCCCATACAATGCATGAATTTCATTTTTAAGTTTGAACAATGGATAAAAATTATTTTTTATTTATAATAAAACTTTAAACAGGTTAATAAAACAGTAAAGATTAAAATAGTTCTTTTCGATGCCTCCAAATATAATAAATCTTAATAATGGATTTTACTTTAATATACGGTTTTTCCACTTTCTAAAAGTATAACTATCCTTTTACATATAACTATAAAAATGTAATAAATGAAATATTTGTATGCTTTGTATATGGCACGGTGGTTTTCTTCTTTCACCAATTCGTTCTTTATGTATAAGAAGATATTTTTGGATGAAAAAAATAAATTGTTACTTCAGAAATATATTTGATTGAAAAATATTAGAAAATATAGAACTATCTCCTCTAACTGTTCCAATTTTTTATCTTTTCGTTTTTGAACTTTTCAAAAGATTATTTATAAATAGCAAACAAAACTATTTACCATTTCAGGAAATTGTATTCTACAAGCAAATGTGATTTTCTATTCAAAATATGATAAAATTAAGTGTTATTAGGTGAAATATTAATATATAATGTGCAGAGACTGATGGAAAAATGATAAGTAGGAGCCCCGATTCTTTTCAAACACTTTTCTCTGAGCTCCTTTATTCCAAAGATAATTCAGGATTATTTACTTCCGAATACTACAGCATCCGAGAATCTTTTACTAACAAAAGGAAATTATGTTATCTTTTCCAAATAAAACTATAATAGACCATGTCCGTTCCTGGCGAAGCAGAAAGGAACAAAGTAAATTTATATTTGGATATTCTTTGAAAAATGTTGGAAAAAATCACAACAGGAAGAACGTCTCTAACGAATGAGACATACGATACGAGTATTGAATCAATCACTCTTAGAGAAGAGATGAGATAATTTAGCATTATTATCCAGACACCCCGGATTTTGACTTAATTCTTTTGAAGGTGCGTTTTGAAACTTTTTAGTTTTGCAAGAAATAATCACATTTTTAGAGACCCACTTTGAGACCCATCAAGACCTACTTTGAAAGTTGTCAATTAATAGATCTAGAGACTTCCATAACTAAATGCAAGGGAAAATCTAGTGTATCTTCAAGCTAAGAGAAGGTTATTATACAAATAACATTTAATTTTAATAAAATGATGAATAAAGATTTTTTAAAATCAGTGCGTTGACAGTATGCATAATTAAAACATTAACATTAAAAAATTGGGGGAATTACATTAAAAAATTAAGGGAATGATGAGACTAATTAGATATCCAGGTTTTCATAAACTCTCCAGGAAATGAAATATACACTCTTTGAAATACATTAAAATTAGATTGGCGTTAAATACTGTTTTCTTTAAAAGAATTTTATAGTTTACCAACAATTTAAAACATTTGGATAAACAATTAAATTTTCTGTATCGCATTGTAGTGTATATAATATAAAACTTTTTCCATTGTTTCTGAACACATTTGAAGAAAAAAAGGTAACATCTTTATATTCTGTTGTTGTTATGCCTCTTTTCTCTCTTTTAACTGCCATTCCAAGAAGTTAAGACCTTTGAATTCCAACGCTCATTCCTGACACCTTCTAGCACATCTTTAAAATAGATTTATTCTTTTTCAGAACATTTCTTAAGGGGGGAGGGGGGTACAAGGGATAAACTACGTGTCAATCTAAAATGCTGGAATAGAAATTTTCTTTAAAAGGAATTGGCAAATTTTATTTAGATTTATATGCATTTTTTCTTTTACTTTCAGCAGAACTATGGTGAATGGTGAAAAAATGTCTCATGGGTAATTGTGAGAAAATTTAAATTCTGTGAAACATTTCTTTTTCAGTTAAGCAATTATAAATTCGTAGCATATTATGTAATTCATATTAGCTATGAAAAACGGTCAGTTATTCAGTTTCTGTAAACAAGTATAAACCATTTTTTACCATCCACCTACCATTAAGGAGACCAGGGATCTAAAATGACTTCTTGCAATTTTCACCTTAACTATTTGAAATTTTACAGGCATTAAGAGTAACACTGTAGGAGATGATACACTAAATTTTAAAGCATTATATTAATTCATTTATGAGTTAGGAGGTTGATATAATATAATATTAGCGATAAATAACGTTAATGAAAATGTTCCAGGCGCTCCAAATTTGTTCGAAAACACTCCAATTACAATTATTACTTTCTCTAACCGTTTTGGAACAAAAATCGGGATTAATCTTGAAGTTGTATCCGAAATATCAAAATTAACCAATGTAATTACTTAAAACTACTTAATTTTTTTAAAAAAAAATCAGAAGTTTTAAGTTATTATATTGATTAATTTTAATATTTCGTGCTCTAACTTCAAGATTAATCCCAACTTTTGTTTTAAAAGGGTTAGAGTAAGTAAAATAGTAAATAGTAAAAATTGGAGTGTTTTCGAACAAATTTGGAGCGGCTGGAACATTTTTCATTGGCGTTATTTATAACTATTAAATATTATATTGCTCCCCAACAAACTCATAAATAAGTTAATATAATGCTTTAAAATTTTGTGTATCATCTCCTATAGTATCACTCTTAATGCCTATAAAATTTCAAATTGCTAAGGTGAAAATTGCAAGAAGTCATTTTAGATGTCCCTGGTCGCCTTAACCTTAAAATAAATTAAACAAGTTTAGAGGATGTGTTTCTAGTTTAAATCTATTTTGCTATTAAAAATTGGTATTATTCTAATTTTTTAAAAACAACGTTACTATCCTTTTCAACAAATAAATTTTGACTATTAGTAATTAATTTCATTTAAATTAAAGTTATTAAATATATTTTTAAATTATGTCATTACTTTGAATACATTAAAATAGCAATCTTTTTTTCAAGAATCCTGTACAGTTTGAATCTTGTGCAGCCTCCTTTAACCCTACTGAGATATTTAACTTCAAGATGGTTTTCAAAGTTTGAATGAATGAGAATATAAAAGGATTAGAAATTAAAGTACATTATTAACGTATCGTAAAAAATTGTTTGTATAGCGGACAAATTAAATAACATCCACAGAGACATAAATCAAGAATTTAGTTGTGTAGCAGTTTGAGTAAATGCATATCAAACATAATTTAAGCATTGGATCAAATTAAAAGTTATTATACTTAAATTTGAAATATAATGAGGCATTATTTTATGAAAGTGAAAAAAATGTACACAGTAAAATATATATTCGTCGTCATTTCATAACATACGAGTATTATTAGTCAAAGCTATTTACAGTAGAGACGTAAGGATTTTAAAAAATTAAAATTCTTGTCAGTTGGATAGCAGAGTCTAGTCTCGTTGGCTATCATAGCCAATAGCTTGGAAAATATATCTTCATTGTATTCAAATCCAGAGGCAGGTAAATCATATTTGCCTGCCTTTATTGAAAAATATTGTTTAATGTTTTTTAAGGCGATTTGCAGTCACTAAGTAAAAACTGAGACAATGTTAACAATGGATTTGATTACAACAATTTCTTCAAAAATATGATTCAACTTGCACGAGTACGTAGTGCTTCAATAAGAAAAATTTTAGCTTTTATTAACGTGTTGTCATCATATT
>JAOUZG010032859.1:8074848-8085854 GCA_026289955.1 Argiope argentata | reverse complement strand
AAAAAAACATCTGACTTCAGTGAAAAATATTTATAATTATTATATTATTTTGTAAAATATTTTAATGCTTTTTATTGTTGAATATTTTCCGCTTCCATTTTTTGCTCAAAGTTTTCGAAATCTGATTGAGAAATAGCGAAAAGCAAAAAGGTGTAAAGCTTCTAAATTGCTATGGATTAAGTGACTATATAAATTTAAAATCTAAACCGTTTTGCTGATGAAGACAATAATACCAAGTTACATAATATATTTATTTAATACCTAATTTATTTAATACCATTCCTGAATCCAGGGGAAACAACTGACCATTTAAAATAAAATTGCAGAATATTAGATAATTTTATGTAATATAATATGTTACAGAAATTTCTTTACATTATACATTTAACTACCGAACTATTTTACCATCAATTTTGAACCATTTGTAAAGTTTTAATACATAATAGACCAAATGCCTCTTTATATTAACCCTTTATCTACCAAATTAATTTACCATCAATTTTTGAAATTCAATTTTAAGCCTTTAGTAAAATTTTAATACATAATAAACCCAGAAGACTTTAATTATGATTTTAACAAATTGATTTATTTTAAAAGATTTTTATTATTTTTGTTATTGACTATTTTATATTATAAATTCGTTCTCGTGTTCTGTCAGATGTTAGAAAAGAAGTTATATTGTAAAACTAGCAACCGAATTTAAATAATACCAAGTGACATCATTAAATAAAAAGTTCTAGATTGTAACCCTTTAATATTATATATGTTTAATACATGTTTTATGTGCACCACATTTTCATTTCTTAGAACACCGTTTTAATAAAATCATTTTCTTACCAATAACAACAGTTATGCAAGCTGAAACTATAAAAGAAAATTTGATAAGATAAATACTAAAAGAATAAATGAAAACTAAAATATAAATTATTCAATACCATCTTAAGTAGATTATTCGTATTATGAAACTTTCCAGTATTTATTTTTGTGTAGCTTCTAGTTCTACATTAATGAAATAATGTGGTTTAATTACGATGAAATTCATTAATGCAAATTCATTCAAAAGAGGGTGATTCAACGAGCCTAACTGAGGAAAAGAATTTGGAAACCGAAATCGGATTACAATACCTTCTTAAAGTCACGTTCATATTTTCGTGACTTTCATCTGATATTCCGTGTATAAAATTGGATTTAATGCAAAGCCTCCTTCCTTCTGCCAAAATATTTACTTTCGCTTCTTGTCATCCGCTCCCTATGTGCTCTGATTTCGGTAAACATAAAGGAAATGTCTTATATATTTCTAAAATTAGATTAGAAAAGAAAATGGTGCCATAACTTCTATAATATGAATTGAACTGCTATCTTAATTTCCAAAATATATTTAAGTTAAGACATTCACAATGCGGCGATTTTAAGTTTTCTTTTGGCAACTGGAATGAAATTTCAATTCAAAGAATTATTTTAAAACTTATAAGTATTTATGTACCTATTATTTAAATACGCTTTTGTGTCGTTTAAAAGATTTGACTAAAGTTTTACAGCACCTATAAGTTTAAGAATTTGCTATTTGTAATCCATGTGGAATGTCAAACAAAAGAATAAAGCAAATGTGCTGTCACACCAAAAATGAAAAAAGGAAGCAATTTTAATTTATTAATATCATTTACTGAATTAAGCTTACAAGCAGATGTCATTTCATAATATTTTTTAAAAATTGCTACTAAAAATAACGGTATTTAAAAATAAAATTTGTTGAAATTTTAATAAATTCTTTAGTTAATTCTCAATAATATATATTCAGTTCTTTATTGGCATATGCATAATTTACTTTAAAGTGAGGGTTTTATGAACATATATTAGACCGCTAGTAGCAACATCACGCATATGGCTGAATTCCATCAATGGAATTCAATTCGTAGCACCGCGGTGCTACAGCCCTTGTAATGTCTTCCCCAATTCAGAGCAGATATGTGATTTGAGCTGGAAAGTATCTATTCGCATTCCTAACCTGCCAGAAAGGGGTGTAGGGATCAAAGGGATGGAAATAGAATGGTAATGTCAAAATCTGGCACGATTGCATGGCATGTCCGAAATGAGTTCGGAATGCTGATCGTATGAATTCCATCAAATAAAGGATGAAAATACAATAGTGGTAATTATGAAAGGGATATGTGTTTTTGCAATGACATATTTGTTATAAAAATACACTATGAAACACTGCAATTATTTTTAAAATATTTACGATTATTTATAAATTCGAAGTAGGATTTCAACAATTTCATAAATTATGAATATTTTCCTAATGTTAACAATAATGTATAAGCATTAGAGTCATTAAAGCAACAATAGCCATGGTCGAAATAACATTAGTCATGGAATCAAATGAAAATGTCGCAGCAAAGGTAGCTCCTTAACAAAAATATATTTCGTATTTTAGAAATTAATGCTTAACTTACATGGGAAACCAAACTCCTCTCAGTTTTGTTATAAAGATTAAGTTTCAAATTCATGAATTTACAGAAAATAAAAATTTATAACTGCAATCAAGTTATAAAAGGTTTCAACAACATGAGATAAAATAATCGAGTTCTATTTTTATATATATTATATTGCAGTCATTATTACAATTCAATTATTTTTATGATAAATTTTAAAATTCTATAAGAATTAATAATTATCATTTATTATTAATATTAATAAGATTTTTTATTAATCAAAAATATGTAACGTGCTAACCATAACACGAATGCGTATAAATCTAGAGACAAAGCACACACAAAACTTGACCCCCATTCTTTAAAAAACAATATTCCTGTTTATAGATACAAAATTCATATCAAGACATTAAAAAATATTAACATTTTCATATGAATTTTAATCTCACACGAGCATGTAATGACTTTACAACATTTTCCTAGAAAAAATCTATTATATTAACGAGGCATTGTTCCTAGCCTTTCATAAACAATAAGCGATTCCTTTGATGATATCATATTTACAACTATCATCCCCATGTATTTTTAGCTAAATTTAGATCATTTATCAATTTTGAAATTCATATTAAATAAAATCACGCATCATTTGCTACATTAAACTTGTCTTCCTTTTTGATAAGTTTTTTTTCCATCAATGACGCTATGAGCAGATACGTAATTAATACTGAATTTAATGATCATTACTTCTGTATTATTAATTGCATTCTTATTTTCGAAAAAATTTGTATTTTGAATTGTATTGTGAGAGTAGAAATACTTGAAACAAGTTATGTTAATTTTTTATCCTATACTATTAGTTCATATTTATTGCCGAGAAATAATTTTCTTTAAGTGTATAAAATGTGTAACGAAATAACCAGAATATCATGAATTTAAGAACTATGAATCCTTCCTGGCAATTTTTATTGTACACTAAAATCTATAAATATAATTTGAATTTCAGAGGGCAGAGCTGGCAAATTTTTAAATAGATAAAAATAGTAGAGTTTTAATTAGTTAATATGCGGTTCCTTTGACATTTCTGATGTCTAATGTAGTCTTATGCGTTTGAATAAAAATCGTTGCTTTGCTGCCCTTTCAAAACTAAAAGAAACTTACAATACCGGATAACACTTCTGGTATCCATCTGGAAGTTAACCCATAAATTGTAAAAGAAAAAAAATTACGTGTCATCAAGATATTCTAACCTAAAAATTCAATTGTCATGACTTTCAAGAACACAATGTGCTGATAAATAACTAACAAATATCGGCATGCGTAGAAATGTCATCTTTATCTCTGATATTTGCAATTTACTTTGAAATTATATTTCTTTAAAAAGTATAAGCAAAGTATACAATATCAACTTTTATACATTTTAGTTGGAACAGTATTTTGATATTATAAAGCATATACCATTCAAAAAAAATCTGCTAAACGTCTGAAATAGAAATTTTGCGCCAAATATATCTTGGGACAAGTTAAAATATTCATTATTCTTTCGCAGAAAAGCGAACAATATAGTATAATAAAACTGAAAATATATGTTGCTTAATAATATATAGACCTATTGTATCCTGGAAACGAACTATCTACAAATGAGATCCAAATAAATGAGCATATAATTTCAAAGCAATTTTTTGAAAATGTCCATGTGAATTATGGGGCTACAAAAGCCATAATCATCTAAGAAAATCATTACTGGAAAAATTTCAGGAAAGAAATAAAAGTACAAAACAAGAAAAGGACAAAAAATATAAATATTCGAAAAAAAGAATTAGCTTTTAATAAATGATTCTAGATGGTATTTGTGCTCCTAAAAATATGCATTCGCGAACACCGAAGAGTTATTGACTGTTATTATCTGAAAATTATGCATTAACAGCATCTTTTTTGAAAGGTATATATCTCAGTCTACAGGAGGCAAATACAGCTTTTCTTGTTAATCACAACATTTCCCACATTACATAAGTTACATATAAATGTTCTATATTATTAAATAAATATGTACAGATTTACAAAAAAAAATATATTAAAAAAGACTTTTTCGAACAGATATGTACTATCAATAAAGGGAAACAAAAATTATGAATAGTCTTTCCATATGGAAATATTCAATCCGCCCTCAAAATGATTAATTATATAACGATTAAAATTTAAAAAAATAGTTTTAAAAAAAGTAAACTATATTTTATCGTAAAAGCTCGAAAGAAAGATTTATCAGAGAATTCGGCAGAAGAATAACCAAATGATTTTAAAATCCAACAAGACTGAATTCAAATTAAACACATTTAAAACATTCGATTAAAAAGAAAATGAAAATATTTTACGATTATCCAATGAGATGCAAAAACCAAATGAAAATCTATTGTTTTAAACTCAACCTACTTGCTTTGGTCAAAAATGTAACAAGACAGAAACGTACCAATAACGTATCAAGCCAATGAGATTTTAAAATATTTTCTGTCAAATCCTGATAAAAAAACAATTTTTCTAAAATTGCTTATTCCAAGGATTTTGGCTTTTAGGAGCAAAGTGTGATCTATAAGACAACAAACTCATTTCATTTGAAATTTATTTTTGAAACAATTTTCTTTTAGCGAAGCATTTGAAATTCTTTACACCGTAAAAGAGAATAACACCACGAAGAAACTCGAAAAAGAAAAAGAACAAGCAGGAAATTCCTATTAAAATTTAGAGTCAGTGTTTTAAGGAAGAGATGGAATTCTTTTATTTATGATGATTCTCAAAAATTGAACACAAACAGAGGGACTGGATTCCGAGTAAAATGAAATCATGGGTATAAATTGAGTAAATTTTGATTTCTCAAGTAAAAGATAATATATTGAAAACCTAAAGGGAATAGTATCAATATATCATATACTTCTGATGGAGAAGACTCAACAACTATTCGATGCAAATGGGTGCTTAAAGTCAATCGATTCTAAATTAATCCAACTTATTGCAACTTTAATCAGTTGTGGGATAAATAAAACAATTAAAGAAGTGTGATTTAACAGACGCTCGGAATGAACTTTGATAACGTATACATACATTTAGCCATGCCATAAATGCTTCCTTTTTGACTCAAGTAGTAATTGACTTTAATTTTTTTATATTAATTGTTAACTTAAATATTATCTTTATTTTATTTTAGTACTAATGATTAATCTACTCAAATTTTAATTAAAGGATGCATTTTTAATATTAAAAAAAAGAAATAAAAATGTTTTCATATCGCATGATTCTATTTAATGTGGATATTTTGAAATGGGAAATTATACTGAAAAAATGTTTAGTTTCAAGATTTTCTGATGAAATAAAAGTTTAAAGTAGTTGTATTTTTTTAAAAAAAACATATTAGTTTTTCACTTTTCTTACTTCTCTAATATATATATTTTTGAAAGGGTCTATTTCATGACTGATTCTGTTTCAGTACTGAGATTTTTTATTTTTAAAAAGCATCAAGAAATAAAAGCCAAATATATTTATCTTTTATTTATCGTGAATTAAATAACAAATATTAATTTGGTTTTTTTAAAGTAGGGTTTGCAATGTAAAAACTCAACAGCCCAAACAATAACTAAAACATTAAGGAAAACGAATGAATGGGGAAATGTTAGGATGCTTGAATTCAAATACTGAGATTCAAATAAAGAAGTTTTCTTAAGATGCCAAACAAGAATATAACTATTTTCAGGTTAATATAGGCAAATACTATTTATTATTTACTATGTCTTACAAAAACCATTAACAACACATCTGATGAAAGCAGGAAATGAAAGAAAGGAAATCCTATGCAAAATTCAGAATGACTTGATTAATTAAATTTCAAAAGGTAGATTGAAATAAAAACTAAACTCGAATTAATTTTATACACTACATTTTAACAATCAAATCTTTCAATTAAGTTTGAATAAATTTGCATCAAAAAGAACTTTGATTTTATCTTTGTTCTTCCACACAGCATTCTTAATTAACCTAAAAATGTGATTATCCAAATATATATCGCTTTCTTAAAATTCCCTCTGTTTAAAATAAAAGTACATTAAAAATAAATATTTAAACAGAGGTAATACTTGTCCAATCTTAATTAAATTATTGTCTGTATAAAAGACATGATTTTCTTTGATAAGACTTTAATTAAACCATTTGAAAGAAATGTTTTCTTGTTTAAGAGTTATTTGATTTGAGTAAATAAATCTTAATTCTTATATTATCTTTATTAATATATCCTTTATGATGTTTTGTATGGTTTTTATATCTATTGTGTAAACAAAATGTGAAATATTTGAATATAAAAATATATTTTTAAAAATTTGGATGAAAATGAAATCAATTTGAAACAAATATATATATATATATATATATATATATATATATATATATATATATATATATATAGATAGATAGATAGATAGAGAGATAGATAGATAGATAGATAGATAGATAGATAGATAGATAGATAGATATATTCATTTTAAACAAGAAAATGAATATTAAAAAATCAGTTATTCTTTGGTCTTTGAGACGATTTCTTAAAAAAGGAAAATTAACTACTGAATTAAAGGGTATTAAAAAATAATGACTATTGTTGCTTGAAAATGGGCATTTTCTTTTAAAATCTTTGTCTGTAAAAATAAATTCAACAACCTAAGATTATTGAATGAAGTATAGTAAAAATAAATATTTAACTTATGCTAATTTAAATGAATACTTTAAGCTTCTTCTTCTTATGTTCATTAATTATGTTAAAAGTTAAATTTATGTTGATTTAATCCAGCATTCAAGATGATATATATGAGATGAAATATAAAGTATAATTTGGGGAAAATTTCTCCATTTGGAATCACGGTCAAATGGTAAAACGACTTTACTGTAAGTACTTGAAGACAATATATAGAACAAAATCATAGATAAAAAATGATAGGTTCAAAATATACTATCTTGTAAACAATATAACTCATTTGTGAATTCGGACCTCGAATTAGTTATTTTCTGACATGGCATGGTGCTTCTCCAACGTGGACCTATTGCCCTGAATAGGAACTTAGTCACCATGTCATTAATGCGTCAAAACTAACGAAAATGAATTGGATTTATTTAAATGAATTCCAAATAATCAGACAGAAACATTATCGTTTAGGACTATTTTGATTTGTTAAGAAATATCCAAGATACTTCGCCAAGAACTACTCGCTGGTTTCTTTTGTGGTATTTATTTTTAAATCAACTTGTTTAAAACATTTCGGGAAATGTTTTTTTTTAAAGATGCTCTTTTGTTGAGTGGTACGCTAACTAATACTGTGTATTCAGATCATTTATTGGTAAGTGTTTTTTAATGGTTTTAATACAATAAATCTATAGTTTTATCATGGAAATGTTACGAGTTGCTTGTGTATGAAATCTCGAGTTCGTAAATAATGGAGTTCCCGTTTCCTATTATATCCATATTGTAACATTTGTTTTGGTTGACAAATAGTTTCCAATTCATTATTTTAACAATATTCTTTGTTTATGATTAATTCATTTAAGTTAATGTCTTGTTTGTTAATAATTAGAAATTATTGTGACGAACTTTAAATATTCATTTTAACTTGATAGCATATAGAGCCGCCACTTCTAAGCATGTAAAATGCATATCTATTTTTCCAAACATAATAAAATATGCAGACGACTTTTTTAAAAGGTAAAACATAGATTGTTAAATCAGGTGACAGAAGGCAAATGATCAAAATATGCAATTTTATGACTTCATAGCTTTAATAGTAGAGTAACTTTCTAGTTTTCTCTAGAAAAAACTTCAATTTTCGTGTTAGCTTAATGGATACAATACCCGATATTGAATGTTATACTCTATAGTACCATTCTGTTCTGTTTTATACAAATCTTTAAAACTGTATAAAAATGAGTAATAGACTTCCTTTCGTATTTGTTAATATCTGATATGCCTATTAACTTCAATTCTTGATATTGTGATGGATGGGTAAGTAGATACACTTTATATATATGTAGATTAATAGAATTTTAACAAATTACAATCATGTTATAAACTATATTTCATCTGCATTTGCAGTAATGATAAACTTTACAAAACGAGTGAATTTTAATAAAACTTATGATGGTTGCAAAACCTCTTCACATCATACTGAAATATTTTCGTTAAAAAATACAATTTGGCATATCTGTTTACGTACATTTGAACGTTTACTGGATGGGAAGTAAATGAAGGATTCGAATGATTAGGGTATTTTTATAGCTGCCAGAACACGTGACTAAGAACACAGTTTCAAATGAAATGTTAAACAACTTAATTGTTTGAACGGTCAGTCTTCTGAAGAGTTCCACTGTTTGAAATCTTCAGACAAAATATGAAGTGCATATCAGTATTTATTTGTATTTAATATTCCGTTTTCCCTTAGTTAACTAAAATTTTGCTTTTGAGATTGAATGATGTAATATAGCTAATCAAATGGGTATTTGAATCTCTTAGCTAGTATTCGAAAAGATTGAATCCTTATTGAACTATTTGACATTTAATTTGAGCAAATGCTTGTAAATAATCCTTATATAAAATAAAGTAATACATTCGACTTTTTGCTGTGAAACAAACATAAAGCTATAAGTGCGGGGGGTTCTCTTTTCTAAAAATTTTTATAGTCCCGTTTTTGAATAAAAAGCATTGCTTTTCCAATTCTCCATTTAAGTGTTAAGGAGCATGTAGATGATAGCTAAATGTCGATTTTTTTATAATTATTGGAAATGTTATGAGCACTGAACTAGTAAACAAAACCGAGTTTTGATAAATAAAATATTTTTCGTGGTTTGTTGCATTTCAGTATTTAACTAAAAGTCTGTTCTAATCCCTTCTCCTTATTACGTCTATGATGATTAGAAATTAAAGATAATTCAATCGAACTTAACAACTGAAAACAATACTATAACTATGTATTTTCACAAATTTATATAGTTTATTAAAAATTATTATATATTTTAAATTCCATTACTATTTTTCTATCTTAAATGTTATTTGGAATGCTGTCAACATGGATTTCTTGTTACAAATCAAGATTAAAAGATTGAAATATTTTGATTCTACAGTAATGATACAATTTCGAACTATAAAAGTATGAAAACTATTTAAATTTTATTCATGACTAATATTAAACGATATCTGTGTCTAGAGAATAATTAACGTATGTTTCCAAGTTCATGAAATGAATAAGAATATTACAAGTGAAATAAATAATTTTCAGGAAATGTTTTACGAATAATTATTTTCCTTTTAAGTTAGTAACTCATAATGTGTTATTTTAACTTTAATTAATTTGACATCACTGGGGACAACAAAATTCAATATTTGAAACTTAAGTGTTATTTTATAAAATGATCAACTAGAAGCTCTTAGAGAAATTTATTTCAGCGCGACACTCCAAACAGAGTCAAAGTTTCCATTTATGTTGAAAATGTTTACTACTCGTTGATATTCTGCATATCGTTCAATATGCTGAAGAAATCGTAACATAATTTCGGACATTTTATCGTTTTCATGTTAATAATTATTTAAATAATCAAACCCTTTAGCGACGGGACGCCTCTATCTTAGACGCATCCATGGGACGGAGTATACGCGAAAGAAATCAACTAACAGGGAGAGGATTTTATGTCGCTAAGCCTAACTTTAAAAAGAAATATCACAAAAAATAAAGTTTACGTCTTAACGTCGTTCATTTTTTACTAATTATTTTGGATTATTAGTTTATTTATAATATGAGCACATTCCTATTTTGACGAATCACATTTTTTTTTCATAATAAACCGAAATTAAGCCGTTCCAAAATAACAAATGTGCAAAATAAATCCGATAGCTACACAGAATATAACATAATCTGAATGTTCTACAGTTACACACAAGAACTGTAGAACAAACTCAGGAAAAGAAGAAAACCCGAATGATTCTATTAAATTGAAAGTTATACAATCTAGCTGTGTTTATTTATATTACTCTTATAACCCTTTCCCTGCAACTTTTGTTAAAAAAAAATACCTACATCATGTTGAATATGAGCAAATAGAAGGTTTAGATACTAAAACTATAGTTACTTCAAAAGTTATACACATAGAAAGCTATCTATTGCCGATTAAAAATTATTGCTGTTTAAAATGCACATATACATAAATGACCCATGAGATCGCTTTCCAGAAATTCAAGGGTGGTTTGCCCGGCTCTGAGAGGCATTAGCTGGTGACGCACATATGAAAGGGCTAAACTCGTTTATTCTGTGAATTTTCAGATTTTCATCCTCTAATATTAAGGAAACGGGTGCTTATCATCTTTTAGAATAGCACATTATTATATTTTTTAATATAGCGTAGATTTAGAATTTTTATGAAATTTTTGATTTTTTTTCAAATATGTGCGTTTCAAATTTTGTATAATTTAACAATTGGTGGATAAATTTCTCTTCGTTATAATCTGAATAGTAAATTTCAGGAAAATCGCCAATCTCTGCTCCAAATATTAACATCCGAACA
>JAOUZG010032859.1:8064739-8074838 GCA_026289955.1 Argiope argentata | reverse complement strand
TCTCTGCTCCAAATATTAACATCCGAACAATTTTATTCTGCAAGTTTACGTTGAATTCTTAAGTGAACAGGAGATATGTTCATCTAATTATGAATAGAGGGGACTAAGTAGAGTTCTTGGATGCTAATTAATTCCTGAAAATGTTTGGAAAGAATTTTATTTATAAACAAAGGATGATTAAACTGCATGGAATCAAATAAGGAATTTTTAATATTGTTCTCGTGAATTTAAAGAAGGGCAATTTGAGAAAATCTACTCGTTGGTATCAAAGTTTTTTAATCATAAAAGATAAATAATTAATAGTAAAATGTTCGCTTTAAAATAAAAATATAACTAGTTTAATATTTTATATCAATGAAAGTTTGTGAAGCATTAAATTAAACTCAATTATCACAAGAAAATTTTTTGTTTCCCGAAAAAATTTATATTATTCCCTTATTCTAATTACCTTTAATGATGCTTATTTTTCGATATATATATATTGTTTTCTATATTGCTTAAATATTAATTATTTATTATGCTGCTGTATCCTTTAATGTATAGTTAATTTAATTTCTAACTATTTTGTTTTCTTTTGACAAAATTAATTCGAATAACCCTATATAAAAAGCTAGTATAGTTCAGTCATTTTTAACCAAGTGTGAAGAATTTTCTGTAAGTTTCCTATATATATCTTATTGCTCTGAGAACGATAATAGTTAATTTCATCAATTTTCTTGTTTTTACCTCTTCCTGATTTGTTTTCCAAATTTCTTTCATATCCCTCTTTAATTTTAGAAAAAAAAAATATACTTTGATCTTCAAATTATTTTAAATTAAACCTTAGTACTTTTTAATTAAAATATTTTTCCAATATTCTATTTTAGGAAAAATTTTAAAATATAATATCTTCTCAATTTAAAAAAAAATGAAGACAAAAGTTTTCAAACCGATAAAGCTTCTTAAAATGAAAAAGAGCAATATATATATATATATATATATATATATCTTACAAAGCTGGGTGAATGGTTATTTTGAACAGAATACAATATATTAACTCTCCGAAAACAAACTTTGAATAAATAACTATTTTGATAAAGTTATCTGTTTGAAGAATATTAATAGAATTATTAATATCGATTGCCATTATTAAAAACTTTTCAAATAATCACTGTTAATTACAATATTTAAAAGTTTTCTAAGTAATGATTTGATGTGCATAATTAAAGATACTAAATAATTAAGATCATTTTTTTAATAGTTAGCCAGCGAAGATGAATCTATGATTATTTCTTTAGCAATTTAACATCCACGAAATAACCGTACACTTAAAATGAAATTTTTGTGTTTAAGAGATTGATAAGCAGAAAAAAAATTCCTTTTCCAGACATCTGCTACTTAAAAATCACTATTTTAGAAACGGAATTTTAAATGATGAAGTACCTACTTGCAGTAGCTCTTAAAGAAATATTAGTTTTATTATCCCTTTTACCTTGTTCTGCAAATCTCTAAAGTTGCGACAACTTTTCAAAAACAGAATACAATATATTAACTCTCCAATGCATCCCGAGATCTTCGCGGATTGGCAGTCAATCCATTTTCTGTTGCATTCTGTCAATCCATATTCTGTTTTTCTTACAGATTTTTGTACAGGTTTCTGTATAGATTTTTGTTATAGTATAGAGCAATTTATAGTATTAGTTGACTTTCTTTGAACTTATTTGGTGAATTTGAATACAGCGAAATAATAATTTTAATGAATTACGGAGACAGACTATTAATGAGTATATATAAGTAATATGACTGTTTATACTGAATATTAATCGAAACAATTGACATATATAGGAACATCTATCAAAAAAATCATTTGATTAATATATCGTAACAAAATAAGGGTGTTGTTTATTTGTATACCATTATTAATAAAGCATTTTTTATTATAAGTTGCAATAATTGTTAGTAGATAATTAATAATTAAAGGAATTAACATGAAATGAAAGTTATAGCTAGCAAAATAAATGAGTTTCAAAATGTTTCTAAATGATTCATATTTATTTTAAAGATATACAGAGTTAGCAAGAAATTACCTTCTTCAGAAGATTATAAAATGTGATCTATTGATCCAAATGAGATAAAATTTGAGCTACAGATTATTGAGATGATATGTTTTAATTTTATTGAATAAATAAATAGTATAAAAATTCGCCGTTTGTTGGAGTTGGAATAGACATAAAACCAGTTAATAAGGTTTATAATAATTAAATAAAATTTCTCAATACATCCTTCTTCAATTTCAACAATAAACTCTAATCGGCGAACCATATTTTCTTTAGATGACCGAAGTGAGTCTGCCCCAATATTAAGAATATGGCTCCGAATGTTGCCCTTCTGATCTTGTAGAGATTATCACTTTTGAATATTGTCCTTCAAATAATGCCACAACTAACTGTTGAAAGGGGTGGTGTCCGGCAATGGAGGATGTCGTGCTATTTACAAGTGATTGCTAATATCCCGTGATTCTGTAAAAAGCTGTATTAACAAATGCTTTAGATGACAATGAGCATGGAGTGGCGCACCAACCTGCATGAAAATAATGTCTTGAAATCCTCAACACCGTAGGAGAGCTAAGATTACAAAATTTTTATACATATCATGTTCATTCAATCTAACATACCTGTTTCTTCACAGTAGTTCAGTTAAGGAATCGGTTTGTTTTCTATTCCAAGTTATCTATTCAAATAAATTATGTCCAATAATAAAAGTAGCAGCACACCTGTGTGCGTGTGCAATTCACTTCCGAATTAGTATTGTGGCGAAAGCTATCCACAACCACCGCAATGGTGAACCTGGTGACCTTGATTACTCAATCTTCTTTCGTTCAACTGTCGTGTCGCCGTAATCGGCAAGAACAAGACCGAGAAGCGCATTAAATACGGCAATTAATATCACTACCAAAACCTCAAAACATACGATCGTCATAAAGGTTGGCGCAAATGTATCATTCGTCTACCCCTCGACTCACTGGTGGGAGAGTATGTGGTGAAACCTGTATAATCCAGATAACATCCTTCGAACAAAAGTGCACTTTTGGCCCACCGGATACGTTACTCGACTTCAAACCATAAGATTGTGAGTTCGGGCCTAAAGCGATCCGCTACCGCCATACACCATAATCTCGTTATTTAAGAATGGAAGGGCAGCTCATGTTTTCTTCTGTCTACATTCGAAAGTTATGGGTATAAGGTTGCCGATTAGAGCAAAAGTGGGTCTTATCATTCTACAGATTGATATATGGACAAGTTATGTCAACTACCATTCGAACAAGGGAGTTTGATGTGCATACTTTTTCCGGACCTCTAAATGCCCTTCCTGCAACAAGAGCACAAATGTGATTGTATATGGATGAAAATGCAAAATCTGCCTTAAGAGTTCTCTTGCAGTTTAATATGGGATATCCAGAAAACAGTAACCTGACACTATTTTGAGGCAACTGATATGGTCGAGAGTGACCACATCAGTTGTGTTTCTTCTTCAACAAGCGCAAGTACAGTATTTGCAAGGCTGGAAGATAGGATTTTTTTTTGTCCTCTACCTGCAAAAATGCCAAATTGTCCAGTTTTTTTCAAATTTCTGCATCATTTAGTGTAGGGCAGCTAGAAATATCCCCCCCTAATATATGTTTCATACGACAAAATTCTTTTAAAACTAAATGGAGTTCTGTTGTTTCTGGAATAACAATTAATGAGTAGTGAAGAAATTAATGTTTATTTATAATCCACCTTAATTTCTTCTAAAAAATGGTAATAGACATGCGCTGTAACACAAATTATATTCCACATTTTCAATATATGGAAATAAATACCATTTTTGTTACAGTGCCATCTGTTGTTGAATTGTACTTATTTTTTTTAAAAAAAATTGATAAATGTAAAGCTCGTCATCTGAATAATCTAAATTAAAATTTCATCCTATTTAGACTAAATATAACGCATTTTAGAGCTGTCTCAAGTTAATTTATTTTTTGCTAACCTTTTATTTGCACATCACAATTCCAGAAATTCAAATTAAATTAATATTTCAAATAGTATCATATGGATCTACTGAGCTTATCAATAGTTTCATATATATCAAATTAATTGTAATTCTGTCTGCTCTTAAATCCTACTATACTTTTAAGAACATTAATTAATTATTGCTTCAGTGAAATTTGATTACATTATACAGTGTAAGCAGAACAAAGGAGGAACTTTATTTCCAAACTGAAGAATAAACTTTATAAATTGTGCAATTCCAAGAAGTATACATCTTTACAGGAAAATATATGTTTATAGAATCAAGATACGTACTTAATTCATAGACAGAATAGTAAACCGAAAATATATAGTAACCATTTCAGGAAATATTGGTGGTAATGTATAGACTGCTGTTCGCATTTAAGGAAGATAAACTGGATCAGGGATTATTTGATATTAAGAACTTATTTATTGCTATATGGAGAAGAATATATATCAACACATAGTATAAAATGAAGTCTTGAAAGCGTCTGTATGTTGGAACAAACACTCCAGAAATAGTTAACGGATATTGGAGATATCATTTGTACTATTTTGTAGAGCATTTATTAGGGAAGGTTTGATTGTATCAATGATTTATGAGAATATCATAGTATTTAAGACCAGAGATAAATGTTTCGTCCTACTATAAGTCTTCTTTTGCTAATTGTGCTGCTCTGCTCGAATAAAGCGAAATTAAAAAGCCATTATGTGTTTTCTCCATGATTTTGGCCCACGATTTTGTAACCTGTTTTCAATTCAAAATTAATATGGATTACGCTACATTATATATGTTCTTATTACTTACCGATATATATACCATGAAATAAGTATTCGAAATTAATGTTTCAGTTTGATATTTTTACTATCAAAGCAGCGGTTATTTTATATACGATATTCTTTTATACCATGATAGTGCATAATTATGAAATTTATTCTTTGTACTCGGAAAATTAATCCGATTATTCACTTAATACAAAGATTTGTTTATTGCTCCAAAAAATAAAAAATTATATAAGTGTGAAGTTAAATTCTTTCATTTAATTGATTTACATCTTCTAACCACTCTGCAGATATTTTTAACAATCAAAATTAAATAAAGGATTAAAAAGAAATTAGCTAAGCATATTTCAATGTATCATGTCATAACAATATTTCTTGAACGGCCAAGCACCATGTGCTCGTGCAAGTTAAATTATATTTTTAATCATTTTAATTGTTTCATTGAATGAGTCACTTTAGCATTGCAAACGATCCAAAAAACTTTGTCTTGCCTTTATTGTATAAAAAAATATGACATATATTTCAATTCATTTAATCACGTGTTCAAACTGCCATTTTTCTGTAGTCAATAGCTTAATTTTTTAAACCAGAGCTTTTGTAAATGCAATGACAACACGTTATTAAAAGCTGATTTTTCAGAAGCTTGTTCTGATAATATAATTTCAATTTTTCGCCAACGGATTTTGGTTGACGCCGAAAACCTGATCCCATAAACAACATAATGTTCTGATATGTTAATAAATAAGATGTCAAATTAAACGCATGATGAGTGGTGAACGAGAGTTACCATCCGAGTATTAATTGATCACGTGCATGTAATGGACATGTAATAATGTTTCTTCCAGAATGTAAAACAGGGCCAGTGAGTTCATTTTTTTTGTCATCATAGAATCCTTCATTTCAGGACATATTAGATAATTTTTAATGTTTTAATGAATTATATAGCGAAATAAATTAATTCTACTATAAATAAAATTTACCAAGCAAAATAATACCAATTAAAGTCACTGTAGATAACAATGACTTTGTACAAAAGGGTGTTGCTCATATTCACTTTCAGGTGACAAACCAAATTGCCTTCTATCCGATTTGCTTCTACGTTCATATGATTAACTGAAAACGACGGCGATTCGGCGATATCTGAAATAGTCCATTCCATGGTGACTGGCAATCGAATTCATCATCGACCTTTCAACTTAATCAATTATTCCATCGTTACTGGTTAAAGGAAATCCTCGATCAAGACAAATTATTATTATCTCCTAACCAGACTACCGTAATGTCGTATTCAATTGTACGCTAAGAGCAATTAAATTCAGTGGCCGGCATTTACTTAATAGTTAGTGAAAATAAATATCCATAATAAATATTCATTACCTGTGCCAGCATTGTAATATTTACAGGCACAATATAGAGGGTTGTTAGTGAACGTCATTTAAACAGCTGAAATAATGTACTTATTTTTCCATGTAAGACATGTGGATGGAGGAAGTTGAGGTTTGTAAAATATAAAATTGAGTATAGATATTTTTTAAAAAGCATATAATGAATTGTAGTAATGATAAAAGTAAAATTTTAGAAGAGAAGGCACAAAAAGAGATTAAACTGGAAATGATTTGATTGTTTTGAAAGTT
The DNA here is from genome assembly GCA_026289955.1 of Argiope argentata. Taxonomy (NCBI): domain Eukaryota; kingdom Metazoa; phylum Arthropoda; class Arachnida; order Araneae; family Araneidae; genus Argiope; species Argiope argentata. The sequence goes on along the minus strand of JAOUZG010032859.1, from coordinate 8,068,390 downwards.
TCTTTAACTGTATGTGTTCAAATGTATTCAGATCCAGCATGTTTGTTTAATTGTATTCAGATGAGATAAAGTAATTTTACAAGTTAACTATGGAAGTGTCGGCATCCTGGCACAGAGGTAGCGTGTCTTCCTCGTGTTCTGTGAGTCCCTGGTTCGAGTCCCGGTTCGGGAATGGTTGATCGATCTGTGAGATGTATGAATGGGTCCTCCAGCAAAAAGGGGCTGTGCAAGCGTGTGGGTATGTGTTTCATCCTCATATGAGCTAAAAGTCAGACTTCTGCCCTCGGGTGCTCAGGGGTCTATATCCTCAAAAGCTATTGTGCCCCTCTTTCCGTGGTAAAACGTGGGCACAACAGCTGCGGAATGCAACTATTTTTAAATTATCTCAAGTCCATTTTTTTAAAAGTTCAGAGAAGAAATAATGTAATACATTAAGCGTATATACACATTGAACACTATACAAAAGGATGCATACTAATTTTTTTAAAAAAAAGATATAATAAACCGAATATTATTTAATTATTAGATAAAAAAATATGCATCATACATGTAAAAATGAATATTTTTATTGACGTGTGTACAAGTTAACGTGTTTTTTTGTTGAATTTTTGTTTGTTCGTATTTTATGCACCTTTATACCGATTAATCGATTTCGATGAAACTTGGACAACTTATTACTTGCACTTGCTCAAAGGTTATTTTTTTAAAATTGGCAATTGACAAGGTACAAACAATAAATAGCACATTTAATTCACAGTTAATAGCACATATACCAAACAAAATAAATTATTTTGATTGATGCCAATCAATGTGAGTGAAATGAAATCAAAAATATTTAGTGAAGGCACTAAATAATTTTCTTCTCATTGATGAGAAATAATTTATAGAGGATGTTGTCATTCAACGAGCATAATATTTTGTATCAGGCAAACCACACGTATTATTCAAAGTTTATTTCATACACAAAAAATTATTATCGATGCTGATCAAATTATATGCCGAGATAGCCTGGTTAATAGGACGTTGGCTTCGCATCCCTTGAGCTGCGAGTTCGAACACACCAGCTGAAAACTAACCATTCGTGTGGTGGTTGACGCATGTTATATATGTCATGATCACAAAGTCCTCCATGTGGAGAGTAATATCACTGGGGGTACTGGGAAATGATCGTTCTCTGTTCCAGATCTAAATTATGATCTGTGAGTGAATGAATGAAATGAACGAATAAAATCCACCACGTAAAAAGGGTTTGTGACGTGTGTGAGCTAAGAGTTAGACTTCCGTACTCGGGTATTCAGGGGTACATAACTTCCGGAGCTAATGAACTTCTTCTTCCGTTGTAGTCAACAAAAACATCTAGTTATATATAAAGGATTTATAGGTTGGTACGTAAATATCTATGATATATGCATGATACTCATATAAAGTTCAAGTAATCCTTTATAGATTTTGAAATTAATGTTGACTAATCTCTTACTTTTAATATTATTTGTATAGTTATTGAACTGTATTAGAGTTATATTTCAATTTATAGATCTAATCATATCCTTATACATATATACCAAACTTGAGAAGGGCCAGATGAACTTTAGAAACCTACGTGTTGTGGATTTTAAATGTTAAGTTAATACGAAACGAAAATGTTATGTGTGATACTGAATTGTTTCATTTCATTAGTAAAAATGAAATGAAAGAAACAAAGATTAAAAAACGAATTATATTTATCTCATATTATAATATAGAAAGCTAAAAATAATCTAGTCAAACTTAAATTGAAGTGTTGAAATGTTTCCATAATATGTTAGTATTTCAAAGTTTTCAAGTATAATTTTCGACGGATCATCAATTTGGAAAATCATATTTATTTCAAATAAGCAAAAATGTATCTAAATTGATATTAATTTTATAACATTATTCTTAAAAGTTTATATGCATCAATATAATTAGTTTATTTTGGGAAGTTAGATCCATAAATAGTACATTATTAAAATATGGAATTTGTTGAAGTATTGACATTACGTACGGTTATCACATTAAAAGCAAATTGAGAATCGAATCCAAATAACGATTATTGTATCATGTTTCAATAAGAGTGCGGAAAAATCTAATAGTATTTTAGCTCCAAACATGATTAAATAAGATATTAGCATAATATTTATCCATACACATATATGCACCTTCTACATTTGGTATTGCTTTTACCTAACTAAATAATACAGTTAACTAAATTTTATAATTAATTAAATTAAATTGATAACTATAATTTAAAATGTAGAAAGTAGCCAAATGTGTTAAAAAGAAGATTTTTTTTTTGCATTCTTCAATTTTGCATCCTTAGTTTACGGAAATTTCAAATTGCACCATATGTATAAAATTCGATTTGTATAAATAAATTCAAAATTCTTCCATTTGTCAAAATATTTTACATTTTTCTATACCACCATCTCCCTTCTATTTCATTGTTTTACAAACTGATTTTATTAAAGACCTTTAAATTAAATGCTCGAAATAAATACTTTCAAAAACATATGTCACATTTTATATAAAATATATCATGTCAAATTTCATAAAAAAAGAAAGTAAGACATTAAAATGTAATTTCTTTAAAATTATTTCTTTAAAAATTATTATTTTTACAATTTTAGATTAAAGTAAAGAAATATATGTAATGGATCGATCCAATAGAATTCTTTAAATTTTGTTATTATCAATATAATTTATGAACCAAATACATTAGTATTTAAAAAAAGTGCAAATAAATTGTCAAACCTATCAGAAATTCCCCAAAGGAAAATCTTATAGAAAAGCGTCCTATGACAGATATTCGTTTTTAACAGAATTATTTTTCTGGAATTCAAAATGAAATTATATTCTTGAACATTTATATGAACCCAACATAAAAATAATCGAAAAAATATCACATGATATATGGAGTAAAATTCCATTATAAATATCTTTTCAAGTAAAGTATATTTTGCTAGAATTCAATTTTATGATAAATGACATATTCGAAATAAAATCATAATTTGTACCTCATCAGTATTCGCGAAAGAACAGTCACACTTAATAATTTTCATATAATATAAGAATACAAGTATCATAACTACTTTAAAAAAAACTTAATTTTATAATTACTGGGAAATACATGAATGCATAGATTCAGGTAGAGGGTATATAAAAAATGATGTGGCGTAAAAAAATAAAAATGATTATTAGGACACATTAAAATAGGATTTACGTCGAAAATTGAAGAATTTATAAATAACAAATAATAAAATCTCTATAAGTGTCAACGTATATTACTTCGTCCTTCAACGAAATTTAAAAAATTATCTCAGCATACCAAGAAACTCGTATATTCAATAAAAAATATTAAAGATTATATTCAATACTTTTTTTGTATAAAGGAAATTTGAAGAGATGAATGTATCTTTGACGGCAGATGAATTTAGATAGAATTACTGATCGTAAAAATTGTTGATTTTACAATGATAAAAATAGATTCTTCGCACAAGTTTCACCATCAGTTAAAACTATTAATAAATGTAATTGGTACGATACATTTAGAAACTATTTGTATTGCTCCATTTTGTACGGCAGTATTCTGAAATGCGGCTGATGTATTCAGGAAATTTTTCGTTAGCATATTAT
>JAOUZG010032859.1:8032593-8059605 GCA_026289955.1 Argiope argentata | reverse complement strand
ATTTGTAAGTGAGCTTCAGGAGTAAACAGGATATATTTTACTGCCGTGGTCAGATATTTATGTCATTAACTATCAACTATTTATAATATAAAAATTATTTTTCTAGATTCATCACTTTAGTATTTTAATTGTTATTTTGATGAATGTTCGATTGAAGTTTCAGACTCAATCCTCAGTGGAGTCATTCCTTTTTTTTTAAAATTAAATATGATAAATTTGATAAAGTTTTGATTGTTAAAATCAAAAAATCTCCAAAGCTATTGATTTTCTAGGAATTTTCAGATTATTTTCTTATATTCTTTTTCATAATTTTTTCTACTTGCAAGTAAAATAATTAATCTGTGATTACATTAATGCCTAAATAAAAATGGTTTATGTAACAAACAATACCTTTAATTAATCTATTAATATTAATTTTCTTATTACAAGCAGTTTATATCATTGTTTATAACGTAAGAAAATTCTTAAAAATTGTATTTTTTTAATATCGATTTGTATGAATGAATAGGGATTTTCATGTTATAAATATAATTCTTTAATGGGTAGAATTTGAAACAACTCTCATTAAATTAAATCATACTATAAAAGTCATAATTTTCTTAAATTACATTTAAATAAATGTGTTGTTCAAAATTCATGTTTTAATAAAATGTTGTTCAATATGCTTATAATTTCATGAGAAATATTTTGTTTTAATATTACAAAAAATCTCGTTTAATTTTTAGACTGATAATCAGATTTTTTAGTTAAATGGTTAATAACCTAATCATTTAATTAACAAAAGTTTTATTATCCTAATCTAATATATTTAAGATCTGAAAGAATGATTAATGAAAGGAATAAGTAGTTTTTATGTTACGTTTGAACAAACAGCAACATTTTAAACATTTTTCTTTCTTTAATTATGAAAAAAAAGTCAGTATAAAAATGAAATATTACATTTTTAATGCAACAATATATGCAGAAAAAAATTGATTCTGTTGAGAAAAACATTATTTAAAAGTTAAAGAAGTGATAAAAGAAGAATAACGTGTCAAGAAACGAATCTTCTTTTCAACAAGAAATTTTTCTTTTAACTGAAACAAAATTTCATGCCTGTGTTAGCAAGAAAGTTTCACTTGCGCCAAAGACGTCTAAAAATTTTTATTCACACCTATTAAAGAAATATTTTTCTTCTTCAGCAAGCCTTTTTCATAATAATAAAAGAAATAACTATATACATTTTAAGAAGTTATACAACAAGTAAAAGAATATCTTCATTTTCCGTTTTCCATTCTTTGCTCTATTTAGCATTCTAAACACTTTATGCATTATGGGTTTCTTTTGATCAGTTTTTTTACCGTCACACTATTGCATAAAAAAAAAGGATTAAAGAAAGATTAGTTTACTCCACCACCTTAAAAATATTCTTTTAGTACATTCCTTTTTACAAGGTTAACTAACTCGATGAAAAATATACACATCATTACCTAAGTCTTTTTTTAGAGTTTTAAAGATTCTATATTTATAAATTTGTTTTAATTCAATAACTAAGAAAAAAATAAAAGCCATTTTTCTCAATTTTTTTAATCTTTTTAATATCAAAATTCTTTTATATTAATTCTATTATAGAATATAAATTAATTAGTGCAGGTTTAGAATCTATATTATTTATTTGATTTGTATTTTCACACAATGGAAAAAGAAATCAGAAGAGAAGAAATGTAATGCATTTTATGAAAATGTGCTTTTAATAAGTTGCTTAATTGAAATTAAAACCAATTATTCAATATTATGTCCTTCCGTCGTTAGGTTGTCGTCAATTTTATTTAACATTTCCTACTTTTTATTTTTGAGAATAATATGCACTGAATCTTAAATTTCCCTTTTAACATCAAATAATTTAATAGCTTAAAAAAAGAGATCAAGCCTAAATTATTTTTATTCCATCTGTGATCGAAAACTGTATAAGAAAATCACTTTGGGATTGAATATTAAGCAACTTTTATAGTCTTAATGGCTTTTAACTAGTATTTGTATGTCGTGCTCTACAGCTGTATAAAGAGTGATAACTACATTTATTTTCTATAAAACTTATTAAGTCCGCATTTTTATTAGATATTAAAGCATTAATTTGTATTCCTTTATTTAATTATTTTTTTATTCTTTGATTATTTAATCATTTTTGAATGGTAATATAAATGTTTATAAATGCAGAATTCATTTTTAATATACTGACCTCTTTGTCTTTACCATAATTTCCCCTTGACTACACATACACTTTTTCAACCAGATGATTTTTCAACTAACGCGTGAACTATAGAATGGATTATTGTACATAATTCTATTAAAACAGAAAAAGTACTTCTAAGTTTAAAAAATGAAAATGCGGATTGAATGATTTTTTAGCTCTGGCGATTTCTATAACAGTTCTTTTTAAATGGCTAAAAACATTTATAATGTTTATTTCACTTAACATTTTATGTTAATATATTTTTTGTTGTTTTATTATAATTAGAAATTTTTTCTTACTTATCCGTAACAGTAAAATAATATTTTGAATTTCATCATGGGAAGCAGCATAAGAAACAAAGGTTTCGAGCATTTGCCAGGATCATCGATTTTATCTTCCTAGAAATACATGCGGTATTTTATTAAAAGATAGATAAGACCTACTCATAAAATAATTGAGATATATTTTATTGTATTTCATGCTTTATACTTCTTGCGTTCCGCTTTACAAAGGAAGGAGGAGTGCAATAGTTTCTAAGGGTAAGTCAAAGAACAAACTCTCCGACCCGCCACGAAGGCACACGGAATAACCATCAGCATTGAATGACTCGACTGCAGCAACAGCAATTAAGGGAAACTGGTTGAGTCCTAATGGGCATCACTGGCCACGGTACAACCCTCCCCCAAAAAAGTACGTCCTGTTATCGATGGGAGGAGTCTGACCCACTGGGTTGGTGGGATCCAATCACTATACCAGAAGCATATCATTCCCAATTACAACCCCCCCCCCCCATTGGTGGAGAGCTTCTGAGGTATGGAACCTTCAAGGCCGGTTGTCAGAAAATTGACTTCTAACTCGCACCCGTCACAAACCATTTTTATTAGGATGACTTAATCAGGCATTTCATTCATTCAGCCACAAATTGTAAGCGATATATATCGCCTCTAGCCTAGTGCTCCCAGTGGTATTACGTTCAACATAGTGGACTTTGTGACCAGGACAGATTTAATGAGCGAAAGCTACCTCACAAACGGGCACTCCTCCGCTGATAAGCTCAAGCTCACAGCTCAAGAAATGCTAATCCAATTCCCTAAAACCCAGCCTGTGCCGGCTTCTCTGATGTATTTAAGATGTCATAATATATTTAACGAAGCATTAATATATATCTAAGAAAAAGAAATTTGGGGCGCGTAAGCCTTGTTAGTGAACCTGGCAAACGATATATCAGCAAGATTAAAATGGTGAAATAAATCATTTGTAAAATACACGAAACAAGTTTAAAGTTGATAAATTAAGAAACAAAGCTTTCTTTTGCTTTGAGCAGTTTGAAATTTTTACTATTTTTTATGTGTTTTATGAATTATAAATTATCTATCTACTAAATAAAAAGAATTATGCTGTAAATTAAAATGAAGACAATTTTTACACTTGAACTTGCTCAGAAATACTTAAACATACAAATTATCTTAATTAAGCAATTTTTTTCCAGTGATTTTGAAAGAAGATTATTTGAAGTTATTTTATTTCCTAATAGGGTTAAATGTACTTTCCATTATTTTAAGTATTCTGTTTATTCATAACATTTCCTTTTCTAAATATTCACCAAGTAACCTTATTTAGTAGTATGGAATTTAAATACACATGTCAGTAAATTTATAGTTAAATTATAGAAATTATTCCATTAGCGTCATTAACAAATGAATGGACAAAATTGCATTAAAAGAATTAATTTAAAAAAGAATTTTTAAACTCCATTTTTTAAAACATGAAAAGAAGTAAAATAAATTAAAAGTGTGTAAAATATGCATAGTGGATTTGAGTAGAAGCCAGAAATAGTTCTTTTCATATATTCATTTTTCTGAGCAAGCAAGATAGAAGTCATAATCGTTACACGACTAAAAGCAAACAAATGCCATTCTGAATTTTAGTTATCGGTATCATTATCATCCACGTCAATATTTAATGCTACTTTTATTTTTCCACTTTCGCTTAAAGAAATTCATGAAAGCTTCGATAATCATCCTACAAGAGGAAAAATATAAAAATAAGACAGAATTAAGAGCAAAGTATAACATCTTGAGCAAATGCAAGTTAGAAAATATTCTTTCATTCATAGGTCTTTCCAACAAGAAGTCTATTTTAATGGTGAATTTTCTGGAATACTACGAATATTAAACCAGAATATTTTCATAAAAGTTTATGTGGTAAATGTAGAGATATATTACAGCATGTAATTGAATAAGTACTGTGGTATATAAAATAACTTCCTGCTAAGGATATTACCAGCATATATTAGCTTTGTAGTTATTCACGATGTAATATGAGGTGAAATTATGCCCACATCTGGAGCAGAATCTAATTTCAGTGTGGTTGTAAGGAAAAGAACTTAAGTTTGTTGGATATATTTTGGTGGTTTAGAATATATTATAATGGCTAAAGTCTTAGGGAGAAAAATTGAAAGCATTGTTTAATATTTGAGTAGTGTGTTGCGACTTATACACCTAAACCTCTTCTAAAACATCATGTTCAGTTTTCTTCTTCTTATTAATAGATAGGAAGTGAAGAGGTTTCCCCTTATCTCTTGTATATTGATAAAAAGAACAAATATTTACGATCCAGACCTGTTGTTTTAAATCAAATTTCAACTTCTGAGAAAAGGGAAGAGGTATTTTTTTCAATAATAAGGTAATAAAACTTTCAAACACTTCTGTTAAATGAAAACTATGAAATTATTAAAATATATCAATCAATTATATAGTGTTTCGCCGGTTAATTTTTTTGGAATATTATTACAAAGAAATCAAGTATAATTAAATATATATTTCAAATAATGATATTAATTTCTCATAATAAAATCATAATAGCAACTTATACATTCATAACTTTTATATTTTTAATAATATAAATTTTAGTAAAATATATCAATGGAGACTATTTTATGGCTTACTATTGGCTAGTGTTTGCTTTAGAACTATAATTGTTTGTTTGAAAATTATCCTTTCAAATTTTGAAAGGATGATTTTCAAAATTTGAACGAAAAAAATTCTAATTTAGCATTAAAAGCCAATTTTAAGTAATCATTTACATTAGATAATTCAAGAATTTTTATGAAGTTAATGAAAAGTAGATGTAAAGTATACAAAAATATTGCAATAATTGCATTTCCATTATTTTTTCTTTCCTTTTTTTGAAAGGAAAAAATAATTCCTAAAGTTGATTGGGAAAAAATATTTCATTAAATAATACACAAGAAACTTTCTTACTGAAAACTCGGAACTTGATTTAAGAAGTTTCAATCAAACAGTGAAGGCAATTTTATGGCTGAAAAAGAAATTAAAGATTATCTAGTGTCAAGTTTTGAGAAATCCTGATATTCTCTTTAAATGGAAATAGCAATGGAAAGAGCATTTTGAGACTAGATACACTACGCGAAGAGCATAAAATTGTCAAATACCAGAAGAAAAAGATTAAGCATTTTGAAAACATACTGATAAGAAGGTATAACGTTTTTAAAATTACATTTCTGTCAAAACACAAAAAGATACTTTTGACATATGATATCCCTTTAGGTATTTCCTGTTCTTCAAAATTAGATAATAAACTTTCATCCTCAAAAAACAGCAAAGGAAAAAAATTTGAAAAACTTTGAGAACTTTTTTTTTCAATATTTCTTTTAATATCTTATAGGAATTTGTTTGTTCAGGCAGACCAATTTTAACTTACTTAACATTTATTTACATAAAATATTACTTTTTTATTAGATAATAATGATTATTTAATCAAATTTATTAAATTTCGAAGACATAACATTTTACTTTTTGTAATGATATCACTTCATTACTTTCTAACGCAGAACTACTTTTTGTAAAGGATTTAATAAAGATATTTAAAGCTTTAAAAATAATGAAAATTGTGAAGTGATTAACTTTTTTAAAATTAAATCTTCGTCTTTTTGAAACTTGGTTAGTTGCTCAGTTTTTTTCACTATCTATTGTTTCTTATTTAAAACTTTATTTTATGCTTTATCTCAAATATAATTTGAAAAGAATATTAGATAAATTGTTAGTTAAATGGACTTGAAATATTATTTTGTAAATAATTTCCCAATTCTTATTGAAATTATTCGAAAATTTTACTATACCGACTACAAATGAGGAAGAAAGTATCTTGAAGTACTTCTTGCCAAAGAATGTTGATAACGATTTTTGAATTTCTTCAATGAGTACTTTTCATTTACTGTTTCATATTTTAGTAAAATTAGGAAATACATTCTAGCAAAAAATAATTTTGGTGTAAATCAATAATTTTAATGCTATATCCGTAAGGTTAATGCATATAACAAGCAGAACCTTCATTTAAATTATTCAAAATTTTCATAGAACATGGAAATATATAATCAAATTGTTACATTAAAATGCCAAATAAATCTTTTAAATATTAGAGGGTGCGTGAATATTTGTATTAAATTATCTTTAACGGTTCGTATGCAGGGACTGACTAAGGCAGGGACATATGAGGCAGTTTACCCCGGGCCCACACATAAATGAGAGCCCCACAAATCGAATAGAAATTTTATTTTACGTTTCCTTCTTTAATGAATGATCTTCATTACTAAAGTAGTAAAGCAGAGGGGGCCACAAAGAAGCTTTTGCCCAAGGCTCCAGCTAGGCTAAGTCGGGTTCTGTGTGAAAAAGCAAATTTATGCTTTGCATTTCCAAAATCAGATTTACCATTTTTTAATACACTGGAAATTTTACTGAAATTTGGTTTCTTTTTACTTGAAATTTCAATTCTAATGTTTTCTCTAAAAGTTGTATTTTTAAAACTTGAACCTTAAAATTATTAAATTGAACCAAATAAACGCTAGGAATATGCTAAATAATATACTTATACACAATCTATATTTTAAATGACACTAAATTAATCATCGAAATAAAAAAAAATGTCGAAGTTACTTTGTTCATTTTGTTATTCTTCTGTAACAATAGAAATGTAATATTATGGAGCCTGATAATCATTATAAGACTAAAAAATACAAGCACTTTCGTTATTTCGAAGATATGATAAATCCTGATATGAAATAGCACATACTTTTGACCACTGATACTCTGAGAGGATTACTATTCAATAAGTATCAGAATATGAAGAATAGCATGACATTCTTGCCAAAGAATGCTATCTGGTAAATATAATTGATTTAGGAAGTTATAGTATATCTTTAATGCAATATTCTATTTCTTTTTACAGTTCTTCCAGTAAAATGAAGTTTTGTATGTGATAAACCGGATTTCTCTGTCTAGCCAAATAATTTAATAACTATAACGATCGTGTTAATACTGTAATATAATTCATTATTATTAGTTTAAATTTATTGTAAATCAAATGAAATATAAAAATTATTTGTAGGAACATATATTCTACATAAACATTTAAGCAATTTCATATGACTATTCGAATGCTGTGCTTAAAAGAACATTTTCTGAAATCTAATAAAGTGCAATTCAAACTTATCTCGCTGCGAACACGATAGCTTTCTAAATATCTATATATTTAACTGGAATTTATATACGATTATTAGAAATCATTCTTCTCAAATAGGCAGTTACAAGTACAAATACGAAAATCTTCTTTTAATAATGGGATAAATTATATTTTTAAAATTATTCTACGCTGACATATCGAGAAATATTCTATAACTTTCATTTTATTTCACAGAAATGGCTCTATATTATAATCAATAAAAGCAATTTTGGATTGTACCTTAAAACATTACATTTATATCTTCTGAGATATATTAGATTATTTCATCAAGGTATAAGGACAAATTTAGGATTAAAATTTTACTTTTATATCTTCAAAATATACTTGATTATTTCACAAAAAATATTTTTACGAATATCAGCGATTGATGAAAAATGTAATTTATTTTAAGCTTTCTTTGAAAATGCTTAAGTCCAATATATGAATTTTTAATAATTTATTTTCAATACATTAAATAACTCAAGATCAAATCTATTTTAATGCTTAATGTAAATACAGATTTATAAATTATATACTTATTATTCCATCGTGGTTCTTACATATTTTAAATAAAAATTTTATAAAAGGTTTAACACCGAATGACTTTGGATACTAGTTATAAAATATAATAGATATTTTTGGACAACAATTTCTTATTATTTAATAAAAGAATTTGATTTTCAACCTTTGTAGAAAATGTATTTTTAATTTGCTCTTGTTATTACATTGTTAAGTCAGGGTTTGAAAAAAAAATGACTTCTCTTTAATTCAAACTGGATTTTGATGGAGTTAGTGAATCTAGATTGTGTTAAAAAAAAAACTACCATTTTTATTATATTTTATGCTTTTCCAATACTTGATAAAATATTGCTATGCAATTGATAAATTATAAATAGCTGTATTAAATAATATTAAAATAGCTGTATTTAATAAATAGCTGTATTAAATAATATAGTTGTATTAAAACATATTTATAATATGCAACACGGAAGCCTTTTTACATATATGCAACTGAGTATTTCTAATTTGTTTTTGATTAAATGCGATATTAACATTAATTAGTTTTGCAGGGAGTAAAAAATTAATTAATTCCACAATTTAGTTGGCATGAAAGCAATCGCAATGTGACGGAGAGAGTAATATTATTATTACGATAAAACTTTAAAATGTAATATTTATTTGATGGTCTATCATTTTTAAATGAAACTAACTATGTTCCAAGGGATAATAAAGTAAGGCTGAAATTACTATTTTTGATATGAACCCGGATCCCCTATTTTTCTAGCATATATTTCATTTTCTTAACACATTCATCTAAAGCCTCTGACCTCTCTTTCATATAAGCATGTCCAACCCCTGTTTACTTCCCAAAATTTTTAGGCTTTATAAATATTACCAGCCATCTAAAGCGCATGAATATATGTTTATAACTTCCTACTTACCAAGTGTTCACTTTGAATAAAGACAGCGGGTATATCTCTGAAAGATCGAAATTCTCCAACAAAATAGGGCTACTGAATATTAGCATTGCCCTACGGCGATTATGTTTTGAAGTTGTAAACCATTTTCAACCCATTCCCTATACATTCCAATTTTCTGCCCAAGCACCAAGTTTTAAATTCTATAGAAATCGCCATGTATTGCTTGAAAGATTAAAGTTTGAAGAGCAACACTAAGCAGGATTAGATGGAAATATTTGCAGTAATTCGGCAATGCCATATCCGCCAAATTGTCGAGAGGAGTAAGTTTTGTATCGGTTTTGGACATTCATTAATTCTGAGCAAACACACTTTTGAAATAAATCACGATAATATGTTTGTTTGAATAGTACAAGATCGTTGCATTCCTCGGAACTATACAATGAATTTCTAGTGATAGGCAAATTCAGAGGAAACCTTTCTGGCTCCCTCATGAATATCTTTTGAAGTTAAACACAGCTTTGAAAGGATTTATTCATTACTTATTTTGTGAATAAAATTTAAATAGTTAAATTAATAGATTTTTAAATCTTCATTCTTTGAAATGAATATACAGTTTCAATGATTAAAATCCTATAGTTTTCAAAATCAATAAATCAATTAAAATATTATATTACATTCAATTTTTAATCCGAAATATAATCAAAACATATATAATTTACTAGTAATTTATAACATATTTGTTTAACTGCTGTTTGTTATCTGTTTTCGAGAAATTGTCTGCTCTAAGTTATAAATTGTATGTTCTAAATTACCGCTGTTTTTAAATAACAACAAATCATTTCTACTGTTTTAAACATTGATTCTGTGTATATAAATTCTGTATTTTAAGACAAGACTAAGAATGATACGGAACATTAGAAATCACTTTTTAATTTCTGAATAATAGGTATGGATTAAAATAAAGTAATCAAAAACAAATAACAGTCAAAATCTGCATGTGACATCTAGTCTCTATGCATATGACATCTAGTCTACTTTTAATTGAGAATTACCTAAATTTAATTTTTAAATAAACGCTCTAAATTATTGTCTTTAAATAAGAATCTTATTTCTACTTTTTAAAAACGTTGATGATGTGTATAAAAATTCTGGTTTCTGTGACAAGGCTTAGTATGATACTCAACGTTTAAATCTTTTTGATAGTGGAACGCCTGAAATTTCTAGATAATAGATGCAGATTCCAAATAAAATAGGCAGAATAATATATATAAGAATCTTCAAAGAATACTCCTACTTATTTTGTATGTTCTTTTAATTTAAAGACTTCAATAATAAATAAATTATTGTAGAAATTTTAAACTGAATCGTTTTTGTTATTTTATAAATTTTTAAAAAAGAAAATGTTACAATAGAAAGTTTTTTCCTTTGTTCATGCCTTTTATATTATTTTAAAACATTTATTAATGAATTATCAGAGAAAAGAATTAATTTGGTATTATATTACATTATTATGTATTTTTGTCATCAGTAATTATAAATAAACTCAAAAATATGTTAGTTTGTTTGATGCTCTTTAAACATAGGAGATGTAGCTTTAATTTTAAGCAGCGGGAGATGCATTAACATTTTAAGATGTTGATCATGCGAATCCTTTTTTAATGTAATGGTAATAAAGAATGAATTCTGAACCCCCCCCCCCACACACACGGATTATTATTGTAATCAATTTTCACGTTGTTATATGGAAACTCGAATTGTTTTAGTGTAGAGCACTTTGAATCACGTGTAATACACAATATTTATTACTTTTGTTGATTTTTTTTGAATTACTTAGAAGTTTGTGATAATATTTGGTTAAAACTACTATATCAAAATGCATATTTTATACATTGATAATATGTTGAATGATTTCAGTCCATTTCAATAAATTTGTAGCCCCTTTTTAAATTGATATCATAATATTTAGGAGATCGATTTTAAATTAAATCAACTGTAACTATACAATTCTTGTTTCCCCTGTTTTTTCATATCATCTTTATTTATTCATTTTTTAAGTCTCTAATTATTTTAAAAGTGCAACGACAATGAAAAATGCGGTGTTCGTTTACAAACATTTTTAGTCTAAATTGTTTTTAAAAAAGTATATTTTTTATTCACTAGCTCTTGCGTAAGTGAATAAGAATAATATTTTATCTCAAATAAGTTTGGAAATAATTGTGTTTTTAAAACAAATATTTTTTTCTTAAAAAAATATTATTGCAGAATTTTTGATTTTACACTATTTAAACATTTCATATGCCTTCTATTTAATGAGAAAAGCCATTTTTAAAAGGTATTTTGTTTTTAAAATCAGCTTTTCTTTTAAATTTACTCTATTTTAAATTTAATTATTTAATGCATGAATATTAATGTCATTAT
This sequence comes from Argiope argentata, assembly GCA_026289955.1. Lineage (NCBI taxonomy): Eukaryota > Metazoa > Arthropoda > Arachnida > Araneae > Araneidae > Argiope > Argiope argentata. The sequence goes on along the minus strand of JAOUZG010032859.1, from coordinate 8,048,034 downwards.
AGTTTTTTTAATAAATGATTTTTTAAGAAATCAGATGGCATTAAGGATTTTCAATATTAAAAAAAAATACTAGCTGAAAAAATCAACCATATTATTATTTCACAAATAATGAAACCATTTTTATTAAATTTAAAAATAAAATTTTAAATTAAAAAATGAAACGGAACAATTATAAATGTGAAACTATTAAAAAACAATAAGTACAAAAATGAAAGATTTTATAAATTGTAAAAAAATTATATATAATTTTTTTTATATTTTATATTTATTATTATATATTTTGTTCACTCAATCAAGAATGTGTTAAATGCATAAGTACGTTCAAACTGTGAATAGGATTTTAATATTACAACGAAGAAAGGTATTTGTAGGTTTTGTAATGCAAATAAAAAAAATATTTTTTTCTTAAGATGCAGTCAATTTTCTATGAAATCAATCTTTACACATTTTTTTTAAATAAATAAAACATATTTCTTATAGAAGTTTAAAACTTAAATAAATAAAAATAAAATCCAGAAAATGTAGATCACCTTTAAAATTGAATTTCATTTCATAAGAGAGAAATATTTTTTTGTCCTTAAATATTAAACTAAAAATATAAATGAATGTACAAATAAAATAAACATATGTACAGATAAATTATAGTTAAATGTAACATATCTTTTGTAATTAATTTCATTGAAATGGCATACTTGAATTTTAATTGTTTTACAGTTAGTTATTGTGCCCGATAAACACATTCTGTTATGTATTCATGTGCCAATGACATAATATCCATCAATTCTCCAATAAGTAGTCGTTAAGTCGTAGAAAATGTCAATGCTTACTATCATTTCTAATGAATAAACCCAATTGCTTGCCAACGGAAAAGTAATCACAACCGCATGATTAACAGAAAATGACATCACGTTAAGTGATACTTGAAATAGTCTACTCTAATACAATTAACAACTGATTTCATCAAAGGCCACTTAATTTAACTAACACCATTTTAAACCATAAATAAATTCTTATAAAAGAAAAATTATTCTCCCTGACTCGTAGGTAGCCAGATATAAAAAAATATATTTCAAACAAAATACAGATGCTTCAAATTAATAATATATTTTATTTAATAATTCAAAATGAAATAGTATAAAAGTAATGGGATGATTAATGATGCGATTTCCTTAACTCTACCATAAAATTAGACTTTTTCAGTTTTGTGTTGGAATATTTTTATAATATATTTTTTCAATATTTTCAAATAATCAGATGTTTTACAAATAAAATATGAGAATGAAATAAATGTAACTTTCGTGCTTTTTAAAAATTAATCAGTTTCTTACAGCTTGAGTTTAAATTTCTAATATTTGCTTGTAATGGATTCTCCTAACCTCGTTTATATAAGGTTGACTATCCTGCTAAACCTAAATTTCATGTGGCCTTTCTTAAAATAAATACTGCTCAGCTAGATTTTGGCACTACTCTTTTTTGAAATTCTATAATATCTGAACATTTTCTCGCACCATCTTTTCCTTTTTCTACCAGACAGATGTATATGTTATCTAAAATTTAATAACAAAACATTTCAAAACTCTTAAGAGTTGAGGAATTTTTTTATTAGTGCTAAAAAGATAATATGAGTTGGATTTACATGCTAGGATTAGGATTCTTTATATTCTAATTTATTGTTAATATAATATGATTATGAATCAGAAATATTTTTCTGAATCATTTACCACCATTTAATCGTTTGGAAAATCACTTTTTTGCCAGTACAACATGACAAATTTATTTTTTTATATAAATTTAATTTATCATATTAATAAGCACGTGAAAAAAGAAGTAAGCAAAATACAACATATTGATTTGTTTAGAAATGTCACTGAAATTTGCACTTTTAGTAATAAGAGATGCATAGAATTTGTAGACAATAAAACTTACATATAAATATAAAATATTAATAAATATGTATATTACATAGGGAAAAGTGTAAAGAAAACTTTGAAACAGCGTGATATGATAACGTTGCAGATTAAAGTTTTTTTAAACAATCTTTTCTTTAAAAAATTCACCATTATATCTTCACAGAAAAAAATACATAAAATACATTTACTATCTGAACAGATTTTTTTATGATGAGTTAAACAAATAAATCAAATGTGTTACAATAATTCTATACCACGAGTTTATAAATTCCACCTAAGAAAATCATTGATATAAAATATATACATTTTTTTGCATTTATTAAAATTAAAGAAATTACTAGTAATAAAATTTGGAAATTTAATATTTTTAAGTTTAAAGGTAGCGTAACAATTAGACTTTTAAATTGTTATGATCTAAATTAATTGAAACAAAGCATTTATAGTAAAATTACTGTTATATTAGTATTTAATTCAAGTTTTATTGTTCATTTAAATTTTCAGTTTTTAATTAAAAATACTATAACGTTTTGAAAAATGTTTTAATAAGTGTTTCAATGTTTTTCAAATTTGGCAAATCTGATTACAGCTATTAGAATTTTTATACAATATTTATACTATGCCTGTTAAAATAGATATTGTGAAAAGACATATGGGCTCATATGGGTTTAAACATATTTTACAGAATATTTAATATAATAATTAAATGAGCTAAATGAGAAAATAAATGATGAGAGGTGCATTATTTTTCAAGTATTTTCTCGTAATACTCAGAAATTATGATGAAAAGGTTCAAATTCATGAATATTAGTTCTTCCACAATAATCAGCTTTGCTTTCCTAGTTTTCAATCAGTTTAAAGTTAACCTTCACACAACAGTGCAATCTCATCTACAAAGCTTTATTGCAGATGGAAAATTAGATATCTGATCAGAGTTGAGATCAGATATCTTGATCAGAGTTGACAGATAAGGATATCCAATTGATATCCTTATCTGTCAATAAAAAAAGAAAAAAAAAGTATGTGTGAGAAATTGTAAGCAAGATGGAAATAAAATTAAAATGTCAAATCTTTGCGTACTAAACTGGGCATGTATGAAATTAAATTGAAGTGAGGATTCAAATATTCCTTAGTATCTTATTTTAACAAAATAAACTACATATGTCTCATGCGATTGCATTTAAAATTATCTTATTCTTCTAGATTTATTTTAACTCAACTGCGTCTATTTGCATTTCAATATCATGTACTCAATTATGCAGTTTTTTTTAAACTCAAAATGTTTCAAATCTGTAACTATGAGTAATAAATGATGCTTTAGAGTCATGAAATATTATATGCATGAATTATCTAAATCGTGGTATGCAAAATTCACATTATCGGGATGCTTCATTTATTGCTGCAATTCAATTCTTGTTATTAAGTATTTGAACTAACTAATAATTATTTTAAAACATAATTTCAAAGGTACTTAATATTATATAAAAGTTAATTATGTATTAATATCAAAGCTTCTAAAATAATTAAAATTTCCTATACAATTTCAATTTTAAAAAAAATGATTTATTAAATTTAATTTTTAAGATTCATCATTCCTATATCTGTATCAATTGTAATGTTGAATCCCTTTTCGTATATTGTGTTCCGGGATAAGATCTTCATCAAGCAATATTATATTTATTGTTATTTATTTTTGAAAAAAATCCTTCCAGCTGATAATAAAGTTTGAATTTTTACTTTCTGTAAGTTATATATCATGATAACATTTTTAAAAAAGAAACATCGAAGCGATGTATTATTTAATAAAGTTAAATAAATCATTGAAGTTATAACAGCATATATTGAGAAAATTATATAGAATATATTTCAAATAATAATAAAAAAATGGCATATATTTCAAATAATGATACTAATAGCATCTATTTCAAATAATAATAATAATAATAATAGCATCTATTTCAAATAATAATAATAATAATAGCATCTATTTCAAATAATAATACTAATAGCATCTATTCCAAATAATAATAATAATAGCATATATTTCAAATAATAATAATAATAAAAATATCATAAATTTCAATAATAATTAATAGCATATATTCCCAAGTTTAAATCTTATAGAGTTTTTTTGTTAAATTTGTGCATTTAATAAAATACCTAAAAAATGCAGAAAATAAAGCAGCAGGAGAAACATATTGATTAAAGAAAAAAATGAAAAATAAAATTAAAATCATAATAAGGTTGCAGAAAATAATAAAAGCAATAAGGAGATGGCGAAATCACAAGTTTTATGAAATATTTTGATTCGGATAAAAATTTTTTTATATAAAAGCTGGTTGTTTTTATTTGCAATTAATTATCTAAGACCCAACTCTTAGTGAAATAAGTATTTCCAATAATTTCAGGGAATTAAAATATGTGATTTCATTTTTTTCTTTCAAAGCTGCTGTATTGTTTTACAAAAACATAAATAATTACAGTATTACATAAACAATTTCTGCGCACAAGAAAGAAACAAAAAAGTTACTACACCACTATTCTTTTGAGAGCAAGAAACGTTGTTCTTTTTTAATCAAACCGTATGTCTTAAGTTGTACAATTTTAATTACCTAAATATTATTTATAACTGAATGTCTGACAACAGGATTTTAATCATGGTTTTTTTTAAATAAATGTCATGATTTCTTGAATATCAATCTTTATTTATGCATGAAATTCATTTTTTAATCACTCAAATAAAAAAAATTTGAACTTCGTTTGGCTTTATAAATAGTAAAAGGCATTTGAGTTAGCTTTTTAATCCTCTATACATGCACTTATCCACCATTTCTTTTTTTAATGAAGTGTTTTTTTTATCTTAGATTTATTTGTTGTTTAAATTTTTGTCTTTTTTATTAGGGTTTTGAAATCACACATTTTAAATGACTGCTAATGTGACTGTTTTCGGTACAAATTTTAATATTTCTTTAGTTATTAAAAATCATATATTAAAAAAATCATTCCTAATTTTCCTTTCGAATAAAAGGTTTGAACAAAATTCAAACGATATTTAGACACTCAAATAGTAACATATATTAATGACATGCTGGAATATTTTTAATTGAAAAAAGCCACCCTTAAATTATCACTAAAAATTCCCATACATTTCCGAAAGCAAGTCCATGTTAAATAAATATACACTATGTATCCGACCTACACTTACCGACTTCTGATTCACTGGCACTTCAACAAGCAAGTAGTTTTAATCATTTTCTGGGATTTAATATTCTGTGTGTTTAATCAAACATGAATTTTACTCGACGAATGGGTTTAAAGTGAGAAACGAAGTATAACGATAGCTCCAAATACAGGATGTTGTTAGATTGTCATGCTGACTCGATCACACTAGTCAGGTGACTAATTTGGGAACAAATGCAATTACATCTGCTTCAAGTAAGTAGTTTAAAATTAGACATGGAATGTTTAAACATATGTATATGTTCATCAGAGAGAATTACTGGACATTTTGATACGGATAGCTTATCCATTATATTTAGTTCCAGCTTACCATGAAAGCTTTCCTCATTATAAATGTTAAGAGTCTTTAGAGATATATTTGCATAGTGATATTGCGCTTGAATAAAAGTTATAGAACCTTAATTATTTTCAGGTATAAAATGTTAGACTTTTTCTGATTGTAAATATGTGTTGAATGAAGAAACATATAATAATACAAATTATTTCATTTTTTAATCCTAATTGTATTAAATAAAATTATTGAACCTCAAATTACTTTATATCACATTTAAGTTGTATGGCCACCCACAGAAAAAAGAACTCGCATTTCTATGCATATAACAATTTACATAGCATAATTTTCAAAAATTATATACAATTAGATATGTTAATTCTATTTTTAAATTTATGTTTAAAGAAACTTTTTTATAAGAATACAATTAGTAAGACTTTAACAATGACATAAATTCAAAAATAATTTTATTTTTATTATAGTAATAAAAATAACTGCTTAAAATTATATTTAAAATACTTTGTGTAAAATTCAAAACGAATTGTACAATTTAAAGCAAAAATTAAAATGGTGTGGCTGAAAACGTCTTTCTATATCATATGACAAAAATATTTTGTTTTCGGACGAGCATTTGCAATGTGAATAATATTTAGCACATCCAAATATTAATACTTTGAGAATTGAAAAATGGTAATTGGATTGAGAGCGAGAATAAAGGAAATTTAAAATATCAGAAATTAAAACTCTAAATTCAAAACATTTGAATTTAGATTCCTATATTTGTTAATTAGTGTTTTTATGCTTTTTCTCCTTTTTTAAAAATTATATTTAAAAAATATTTCTCCAAGACTCTCAGATATCAATGTTTATTTTTAAATCTAAAATAATATTAAAATATTTTTTTCTTCTATTATGCATTGGGTATGTTTCGAATTATTCTAAATTCAGTCAATATCTAATTAATTAATGTTGTTATGTGAACACTCCAACTTCTTTTTTATCACATGAATCTTTTAGCGTGAATTAATTTGTTTTGGGAGTAACACAACAAATGCATTAAAGCTTTATCGAAAAATAAAGGGTGTGTTTTCCTAATTTGCAATTTATGATTACTTTAATATGGTTGTGTATTTTATTAATGAAACTGCCGATTTTTGTTATTATCAGGATTCTTCGGAATATATCTAAAGCAGCATTAAATATCAAATTTCTATTATGCTTCTAATAAATAATCCGTTCTTAAATATTTTTCATAATCTTTAATAAATCGTTGCAAGTTAGTGTTTTTAATGTAAATATTTTAAATACTGATACAATATAAAGTAGTTCCAAAATTAGTTCAATATGTAACTAGGAAAGCTGAAATATACATTTGTAAAAGCCTTAAAAGAGTGCCATGAGTTTTTATTGTAATATTAAAGCCTTAAAAGAATGTAAGGAATTTTCATTTTGTGGCAGACAATGAACAATGTATGTCAGAAATAATTAATTTTTCCATATTATAATTAGCATTTATATTTATTAACTTTCGTTATTAATTATTATTAATAAATTATTATTAATAATGTTATGTTATAAATAAAATAATTAATCGGAATTTATATTGAATTTTTTTGACAAATTTAAAATTTTATATATATATTTTATTTTAAGCAAAACGATACTTAGCAGAAATAATAAGGCATCCTTTTTAGATTTTGTACTTTTAAATTATTCTTTGAATAATTAGCTAGTCTGTAATATATTTATTTGCTGTTATAGTAACAATGATGGACTTCAATGCAATTCAAAAATAATTGTGATAATACTTCTATATATTTAAATAAAAATAATGTTGACTAATCACATTTATAAAGCTGTTTGTAATTATAGTGGCCCCTAAAAATATATCTAGAAAAATTAATAAATGGATCTTATTAAAAATATTATGAATCTGGAAAATAATAATGAAAAAATGATAATTCGTTCACAGTAAATTATTTAACAAATTGATATTATATTGCCTAAAATGTAAAAAAATATCAATTAGTTAAGAAGATATATTTAACAAATTATTGGAACAATAGTTTAAATCATGTTTGGGGATATAAACTCTGATGTGTTCACGATGCGCAAATAAAGGAACATGATCTAAAATTAAGTACTCCGACCCAACTTAAAGAACCCAAAAAGACTGAATGGCTGAATTGAAGTGACTGGAACACTGGTATAACTGTTATTGACTAATAAGGATCATCATCGGCAACGGTATAACCAGTCCCGTAGGGAAGAACACCTCATCATTTATGGGAGATTGCCGAATTCCTCCTTTGTTGAACCTAAACATAGTAATGAGAAACAACCACCATACCGGCATTTACTAATTATCAATTTTGAAGTGTACCCCGGTGGAATAATAACTGATTATAAAAAAATTAGATATTTTATATTTATACCAAAATCTACCATAAATAGACCTATAAAAATTTCCATGTTATAAGCAATGTTTAAATTTTATCTTAAGATCAATAAAAGCATCAATTGTTTCTTTTAAAGTTTAACACTGAAATTATTTTTTTGAGAATTGGATTCTATTTTTTTAGATTTATGTCTGAAAAGTAAAAATAAATACATATTTTAAGCTACTTGCTTGCATAGTACTTTCAAGAAATTTGATGGATTTTTTTAGGGCGTATAGCATGTTGTAATTGTTTCTAGTTACAACATGTTTTACGCTCTAAAATTAAGTGTTCACCTTGAAGTTATAATAGTTTCTTAACCTTTTTAGGCTTAAGTCTTTTCCATCGTGTAATATCTAAACCCTGAGGTCTCTTTTAGACAAGAAGAAAAGAAATAGAAGAAACGATTTCTTAACAAAGAGTGTCTTAAAGTTCAATTTATTGAATTTTTTGCCTTTAGGAGTTTTTTTTTTTTTTTTTTTGCTTTTGCTTTTTCACAAGAAGGTGAAAATTGACTTCTTTCCTTCATTTCAAAATGAGATAGTAAGGAATTTCGTGAAATGATTGGTTCGATAAAATAAAAATAGTTAACTTATAAAAACAGAGTGAAATATTGAACCGCAAAAGGAAGCCATTTAAGACCACATTCTTGAACAAATTAGCAAAATAAACTTTGATGTAGAAATCAATTCCGAATATCCTTTTTATGATTAATATCGCTTTTTTTTATTATTATTCGTTATTTGCTTAGATATTTGCTTTGTTTTATATGACTGTTGTTATAAAAATGCTGAGTTGCTTTTGGTAATAATACAAGGATGATGATCCATCATATACGTATCTAAAGTAATAATAAAATGTTGTAGTACCATTATAGTACATTGGTTACAACGGTATACCGATTTTATTGCAGACATTGAATCTATTTAGAAAATTTTGATTTCATATGAAAATAAAATCGACTATTATCCAAAGAAATTCATATTTAATACGTTGTGCAAGATCGTAACTAGTGTAAATATCCGAGAAATTTGAAAATCCTTACTCCAATAGTAAGGAGAAAATTGTGGCAGAATTCGCAAGTTAAAATCACTAAAAATATCATATGACAATTATACCCAATTTTAATGTGTTACGAAAATTTACCACCCCTTATAATTTCAACAAAGAAAAGTCCGTCACCAACATCTTAATTATCTGAAAATTTTGCGAAATAAATAGTACATAATAGCTCTGTCATCACCTATTGGACAAATTTCTCTGTAAAATCCTCTACTTGACAAAAATCTCTAAGAAAACTGAATGTTCTTACGTTACTATTCAGACACTATTTAAAATATGTTCTTTTATTCCGTGGTAATGTACTTAAATAAGATTTCTCGATATATCGGGTTGGAGGGAAATTTCTGCCGTATTTAAAGAAAATATTTGAATTAATTTATAAAAATTTGGGTTTAATATTAATCAATTATGTATGCTACATTATTTGTTACAACTTGTTGCTATCTTTCAGGAAACCTGTTAATTCCTGTTTTGTAGAAGTTCTCATCCTTGGAGTTAAAATAGTCAGCAACTGACTTAGAAACTCTTTCAAAAGACTTGAATTTTTCCCCGTTAGATAATTTTGCAGTGATCTGAACAGGTAATAATTAAATGGTGCAATGTCAGGTGAATACGATGGGTGATTAAGGCCTTCCCCTCCTAATGCATTCAGTTTTTGTTGAGTCATCATTGCAGTATGCGGTCGAGCATTATCGTGGTGGAGCACTATTCCTTTTCTGGACGCTAATGCTGGTCTTTTTTCTTTGATAGCTGCATTCAATTTATCCAGCTGATTGCAGTACAGATCCGATTTGATGGTTTTTCCCTGTTTCAGCAACTCGTACTACACTTGACCTTTCTTGTCCCACCACAAACAAAGCAGTACTTTTTGTTAATGGATATTTGACTTTGGAACTGTTGCTGATGATGTTCCTGGTTTGCAGTATATTTTTTCCCTCTTAATATTCTCGTAAAGAATCCACTTTTCATCCCCAGTAATCAGCTTGTCCAAAAACGGCTCCATATTGTGTCGAATAAGATGTGTCGAACATATTCTTACACGATCAGACAAATTCTTTCCCGTTAATTCATGTGGAACCGAAACACTTTGCTTTAACACAAACCCAAGAAATTTAATGTGATCTCCCACCTTTGTATGATGAATGCCAAACTCTTCTGCATTTTCTCGACTTGTTAAATGTGGACTATTTTCCAACATGGATCGCAAAACATCCTATTAAAAATACGACAGAGCTTTCCCTCCAACCCAATATTAATGCCATGACATAATTGCCAAAGGTTGTTATTAATAATTCATAAACTCTATTAAGTCTTAATTTGTCATTCTAAAAATAATAAAATTTAAGGCTTTGACCTACATACTTTTCCAACAAGACCTTAATGTACGTAAAAGCTGAATAATACTGATAAATATATAATAATAATAATATTTGTTTAACAGTACAACAAAAATGGGAAATTTCCCAGATGGAGACAGAAATTGGCGAAATCTCTTTTGTTGTTTGGGCAGAAAGCTACATCAAAGTATGATTGTAACTCATAAATTTTGGAAGAGTAATGTCGATGACTTATCTCGACACGTCAGGAGAATATAATCATTTATATGAAAAATAAATTTTGAAAATTTTTATTAATGGCTGTGTTTCGAAACTCTGAAGATATTTTTTCTTTCAAGAAAATTTATAATAAAAAACATACTTTATATTTCTTTCAAAAATCTATAATTGGTTACAGACGTACACTGATATAGAGATGATCTGTTACAGGAAATGACAAATCAGAAATAAGTTTCCTTATTTTGAGCCGGAGAAGAATTTATAAAGAAAGATTCCATAAATAGTATACAATAAAACATTTTTTAAAAAATTTCTCTCAAACAATTCAGGCAAAAGACTGCAGATAACATTAAATAGATCATGATCCTTAAAATGAAACTATAATTTTCGAATTTTTTTCAATGGCGTTGAATTAAAAAAATCTCGTTGTTTTGCCTCTTGACAATATACATTGGGACAAAATTTTGTTTTTAATTTCATTCAAAAATGCATGGGCAGACGACTAGTCATAAAATATTTATGGTGAAAACTTTCATATAAAATAAATTCTGCTTTGGGTTAAATTTTTCACGAGGCGGGGAATGAGCAAAACAATTATTTGCCTTATTTTTTTATTTTCTGTATTTTTTTATTACTCATCTGTTAAAAGCATGAATACATATACTTGTAGTGATATTGTATAAAATCCCAAGAAATTCAAAAGAAAAAAAGTAATATATTTTTTCTCTTTTTTGCAGCCTAAACCCTTAATATTTATATGTATTATTTTCTATAACTTAATCTAAAATATATTTGAATAAAAATAATGCAATCGACTTTTTTTTTAATTTCCAAAATTTTTGTGAAACATTCGTGAAAATTTTCATCTGTAAGTCATAACATTTACATTGTTATTATAAACTTAGTAAACTTTTATTAAGTCAAGAAAGGTAATCAAAGAATTTGTTTCTTTTCACTGAGTTTAAAAAAAGATACAAAATAAGCAGGCATAACTTAAATACATATTTCAACAAATGTTTTAAAATGAATATCTGAATATCTTTACAGAAATATGTATAATTTATTGAACGACATTTCTAAATAATTCTTTTTTTTTCATCCAAATGGGAAAAGTAAGAATCGTATTACAGACTAATGTTATTCTTTTATTAAAAAGCTAATAAAAAACATAAGCACGTATTAAATATTCATGACATTATTATTACAGATAAAAGTAGAAATTTTAAACTATGAAATTTAATATTTCTTGAGAGCTTTTATTACTTTTAGACTCTAAAAAGAAAAAAAGAAAAGAACTTGCAGGATTCAAATAAAAAATTCGATTAAAATATTGATACTAAAAGTAACATTTTTATTGTTTTAAACATCATCATGATAGAACTTTGAGCTCTTTGAAAGAATAAAAACCAACAATTTATTTTATGGCTTTTAAATTTATTAATATTTACGTAAATATAAAAAGGAAAAGCAAGAATAAAATTAAGGTATAAAAACATTTAATTTATGAAAAGCTAAATATGGTATTAACATGCAGATAAAGAAACAAAGATATGAAAATATAACCAAAAAAAGATTTACAAAAATGTATATTAACTTGTTTAAGTAATATTAAAAGAAAAGATTTTGAAATGATGAATGTGGAATATATTAATAGTAGGGATTAAAGTTTATAGAAGTACTAATAGTTTAATAGCAGAAATTTTATAACATATAATTAAAATAAGAGTTTCTGACTCTTTTGAATGATTGCCATATTAAACCTGTTTTAATAAATCTTATTTTACTTTTATATTAAATGTTTATAATTAAAGTGAAGCATATAATTACTTATTTGAAATAGTTTGAAACATATCCTATCTGTAATTCGTATCATATTCTTAATTGTTTGAGTTTTCTGAAAATCACTTAAAAATTCTAATTCGATTCAAATTTTAAAAAGAAGTTTTTAACGAATTTTGATAGGTATTTAAATATTAGAAGTCAATGTATCTAAAACTGATAATCTATTTCACATAGATTATTTATTAAAAATAAAAATTCAAGGGCATATTTTTTAAGCGAAAAAAAATTATTTCAAGTAAATGTGTCTAAAATAACTCATGAGTAGAAATAAAATCAAAATATTTCCTCGACAACGTGATCAAATGTTAGAAGTAATAACACATGCTTTGTACTAAACGAAAGCTTACTTATATTTCCTTTCAACATAAAATAAACAAATTTAACATAAGAATGCCTCGCCGATTTCTTTTCCTCCAATTACATGATTTATAGCCGGCTTGCTGTCACAGTGGTAGCGCGTCTGCCTCGTGTTCTGGAGGTCCCGGGTTCAAGTCCCGGTTCGGGCATGGTTGTTCTTCTGAGTGCTATCTGTGAGATGTGTGAATGTGCCCCCCTGTAAAAAGGGTCTGTGCAAGCGTATGTGTGTGTGTTCCATCTTCATATGAGCTAGAAGTCAGACTTCTGCCCTCGGGTGCTCAGGGGTTCATACCTTCAGAAGCTACTGCACCCCTCTTTCCGCGGTAAAAAGCGGACACGACATCATCATCATCACATGATTTATATTCAGAAAAGTATTAAACTCTTATTTTTTAACATTTTGTTCTTTTTTTATTTTCATTTCATGTCCATTTCTCCTCTGCCTCCTCTGAATTTTGTTTCATAATAATAAAAAAAATTGAAGAAAAAAATCTGTGTCAGCATGAAGTTATATTCAAAAGGGGAGAACAGAGAAAATGTAAAGATTTCTTTGTGCGATATTGTTTGTTTCTGGAGTATTTATGGTTAACGTAATTAATTTCATTTAAAACAGTCATAATCATTAAAGTATTACTGGCTAGTAGGGAACGAAATTTCCATATATACTTACTTCTTTTGATCAAATATTCAGTTTTGTAGATAAACTATTCAATTTTTTTAATTTTACAAAACAGAGGTATACAATCTTGATGATTTTTCTCTAAAATTTGATACATGTTAACACGGAACTTTATAAACATTAAACATCATTTGATATTTCTACTTTATCTAAAAATAAAATAATACAGCCAAAGAAAAAGGGTTTCAGAAATACCTTTAGATATTTTTCAAATTTTAATAAAATCAAATGCTAGAAAATAAATATAAATAATCGAATTCAAATTTCTCAATATCCATTCTCATACTCAAAATGCATTTTGCTCATTTTTTTTTTTCATTTCATGTCCATTTCGCCACTGTCTACTCTGAATTTTGTTTCAAATTTAACAAAAAATGAAGAAAAAACCCGCATCAGCATGAAATTATATTCAAAACGGGAGAACAGAGAAAATGTTAAGATTTCTTTGTGCGATATTGTTTGTTTCTGGAGTATTAAGGGTTAACGTAATTTATTTCATTTAAAATAGTCCTAATCATTAATGTAATGTTTAATAAGGACCAAAGTTTTCATATATACTTAATTTTCTCGGGGAAATGTTTAGTTTTATAGATACACAATTCAGTTTTTTAATATACCGAACAGAGATATACAATCTTGATGATTTTTCTCTAAAATTTTATATATGTTAATGCAACATGAATCTTTATAAATATTACATATCATCTGATATTTTCACTTTATCTAAAATAAATTAATTTCAATCAAAGCAAAATAGTTTTAAAAATATCATTAGAGATTTACCAAATTTTAATAAAATCAAATGCTAGAAATTAAATCTAAATAATCGAATTCAAATTGATCAATATCTTTTCATACTCAAAATGCCTAGAACAAATTTCATTTCCTTACAAAATTCGCGCTGTGTCACTCCTGGATTCTCTTTCATAAGAGCATGTCCAACCTTTTATTTCCTTCCTAAATTATTCGGACTTTATGAATATTAGACCCATCTAAAACACATTCATGCAGAGGAACACTGGATTTGAGTAAAGACACGCCGCATTCCTTAGGAAGATCGATACACTGCAACACTGTGGGACCATTGAATATTTAGTATTGCCCTACGTAGAGAATGTTCTGAAGTTTTATATCATTTTCAACCCCTCTTCCCTCCATCAGTTTCCTCTTCTCTAATGCAAGAGGGATAAATTCTAGTGAAGTCACCGCGTGTAACTTCAAAGATTAAAGTTCGAAGAATTATACTGGGTTGAATTAGATGGAAATATTTACAGTGCTTCAGTTCTGCCATAGCCGCCTAATTGTCGAGAATAGAAATTTTGTATGGGTCTTAGACATTCATTAATCTTAGACAAACATACTTTTGAAATAAACCGTGCTAAGATGCTTGTTTGGACAGCAGAAGATTGTTGCGCAACTTGGAAATACATAATGAATATCTGGAAGTAGGCATATTTTGATGATGTAAAGCATTTTGGGCAAGCCAATGACCGACTTTTGATTCTAAAGATTATTCAAAGTGAATAATATTTATTCAAATTTAATTATGTTAAACCAAAGCAAATGATGGGGGATATTTTAATCTGAATTAATCTTATTCAAAATATAGGAAATCTTTATTCCGTATAATGTGAATATATTTTGGCCAAATGGAAGATTAATGTTTTGAGAATTACACAGCACTTCAAAAGTTTCAGTACTTCGAAATATTGAGTTAAATTATTTAAATTGTTTGAATTAATTAAAAAATATGTTTTATTTATTTTATTTTAGATGCTACTTATATACGTCGAATAAAATTTAAAATTTTCATTTTATGATTTTTTTAAAAATAATTCATCTACTTTAAACTATCATCTGCTAGTAATTCACAGCTCATTAATTTTGTTTCTCGAAATTGATGGTAATTTGTATCTGATGTGAGGAATTTGCACAAACCCAGAATAATGCCGATACTAAAATTAAATTTGCTGCGAAGATAAAGAATTTGAAAAATAAGAATTTTTGAATAAATGATTTACCGGAATATTTAGGAATGATAATGTTATTTTGTGATTATATATCCAGAATCATATACATAAGATCGTTT
>JAOUZG010032859.1:8013027-8029053 GCA_026289955.1 Argiope argentata | reverse complement strand
TCTATCTATCTATCTATCTATCTATCTATCTATCTATCTATCTATCTATCTATCTATCTATCTATCTATCTATCTATCTATCTATATATCTATCTATCTATCTATCTATCTATCTATCTATCTATCTATATCAAACTGTTATTCTGTGTGAAAAAATGGTAAAAATACAAGATAATTTTATGATTATTTATGCAAAAATAAGGAAAATAGCTAAAAATAAATCTAGGTAATGAATTTTCATAATATTGCTTAATTTGATTATTAAAATAAAAGTATTTTATTCTTTATTAAATATAAATATATAAAATCTGTAGATACGATCAAAAACACACGACAAGAAATATTACTTAAGGAATTTTAGTGTCTAGGCATACATGATTCACGTTGAAGTTCGAAGAGTTTGTGAAAATTGATTTGTTTGTAATAAACGTCATCTTTCACACCACCTCAATAAATCAATTTAACTTCAAATCTACCCAAAACTCATCTGCAGTGGTTTCTCACGAAGCAAAAGAAAGGAGTCCATTCGGCCGAATTCTTGATCCTCGGACGAAACGGTCCGAGAGATGAAAATAAAATGGAAATGTCAAAACTTTGGGTGCTTGCTCGACATGTGTGAAATGGGCTTGGAGTGTTGACCCAGAGATTTTTCAGAATTTTGATTTAACATGAAAAAGTTGATGTTTTTTTTCAGAGGGGATAAAAATAAATCTGTGATGAATAGAGAAGGAAAATGTGTTGGCCCGTCAAGTTAAAACTTCTGTTTTGTATTGACTGTGATGTATTCGCAATGTTATTTAATGAAATATCGTAACATTTGAAGTTAAAAAGTGACTTTCAGTTGAAGAATAAAAACAACAACATTAAAATGAAATCGGCTATGCATATTTCAATGTATCATGTGAGAACATCATTTCTTGAACGGCCAAGCAACACGTTTTAAATTAAATTTTTTTAAAAAAATATTTTTATTCATTTTAATTGTTTCAATGAATGAGTCACTTTAGCATTTTAAACGATTCAAAAGACTTTGTCTCGCATTTATTGATTAAAAAATATCCCGTTTCCTATTGATTTCCTTTCATATAAACAAACACGTGCTCAAAATGGCATTTTTCTAGGTTTTATTTGCCGTAGTAATTAACTTATTTTTTTTTTTAAATCAGAGTTTCTTGAAATTTTGCAATTCGTTATTAAAAGCTTATTTTTTTAGATGTTCGTGCAGATATATTTTTTTATTTTTTGCCTATGGATATTTTTATTTTTCGCCTACAGATATTTTAATTTTTTACCTATAAATCTTTTTGATACTAAATACCTCATCTCAAACACGATATCATGTTCTGACTGGAAAAATCAATTTTTTAATGCAATTAGAACAATAATTACAATGTTGGAGATATAAATTAAACTTCAACATAGACATTATCATATAAAGACCCTTTAACTTACATATGAACATATAAATGAATCTTTCAAATGAAAACTAGGCATATGATATCACAATGCTATTAAAATCTTAAATGTTTGATTCATCTGACTATGTCAAGATTTAATGCCAAGATTTTTCAGCCTCCCTTTTTATTTATTTATTGCAAACAACTGAATTATTAAACATGAACCTTCTTCTTCAGCATTCAACGATGGGAGAAACCAGTACATATTTGACGAAAAAATCCCCCAGCTAATTAGCAGACAGATGTGTTTTTAAATAGGTGATCTGCTTTTACCAGTATTTCTTTTTCAAACTGATTTAAGCTATTTAATGACTTAAATTAATTAAGACAAATAATGACCTAAAATGATGATGTTTTCACATGATAACTTAAAATTTGTGATCATAGTTTTAATTTCATCTTTATATTTCATTTGATTTAGTTGTAAGTTAGACAAGATTTCTTAAAATTGTCAGACATTAAAGTTGTGTTATTTTTCATAGATCATATGTTCTGTTCATTGATCATATAAACTTTCTAATAAGGACCAATTGCTTAATATCATAACGCTATTAGGTTCGATTCATTTTAAAATTTATTTGGCAGTATTTTAGCATTTTTTTCATACGTTCAATAAATTAAATATATATTAAGCTTAGCTAAATTTAATAATGGGATAAATTGCTGGATCAAATATTTCATGAATCTCCAATAATTTAGCATCGCTATTTTTAATCACGTGAACTATTCAAATATTGTGGTTGTTACTTATGGCACTTGCCATGGACAAGCCCCACTAATACATTAGGAGATTTTAAGCTGAAGATATGCGTCTCTTGTTTTACAAGTAGCACCATCTAGGGCCAAGAGTACGACTTAGCTACATACATGTCACAACCCCTTTTAGGAGGTGGACTTCATTCATGCGTGTTCATTCATTCATCTCAGATCGTAATTTAGATCTGGAACAGAGAATGATTACCTCTATCCCCTACATTTCAGTTTCATATATTTTCAATGAAAAATTCATATTTACTTTTTTTATAAATATAAAACCTTCTTCACTGAATTGAATTATCTAAATTTTAAGTAATATTTAATTAATGTTATTGATATATTTAAATTTTCATTTAGAATAATCAGTAATTATTCAATTTGACAATTAATTCGGCTCAATTATAAATGCACATTGCTCTCTGTTTTTGGAGAAACTGTATCCACTTTTTTTATTCGTTCTACAATTACCAATAAATAAAGGATATTTCATTTTTCCCATTGAAGAACTTCAAATAAAAATAGCAATTTTATTGGAAACAAAATCCGATTATTCTTTTTTTCAAAATATAAATATTTCTTTAAGCATTTTAATAAAAAAAAATGTCATAAAGATTGAGATTTGAACACAAATTAAAAACTCTAATAAAAATTGTTGTTGTTATTAATGGCACTTGCCATGGACAAGCTCGCTGCCGCCGTCAGCAATTTTAAGACGATTGTGTCTACCTTGACTTTTAGTAGCGCCACCTAGGGCCAAGAGAATGAATTTTACTACTCACTCGCCACATTCGTTTGTACAGTTCTTTTTTACGGGGGGGGCATTCACATTCCTCACAGAAGAATAACCATGTCCTAACCATGATTCAAACGTGCCCAGAACACGAGAAAGACGTTCTACCTCTGTGTCAGAACACCAGCTAGATGAATGTTAAATGACGCCATTGAACAAAATAGTATCATATAATTTCAATTTATTAATTTAAAAATAATTTATCAGTATAAAAATAAATTATCTACTCTGGCATATTCTATTCTTAGTAACTCAATCGGTAGTTCAATTTAATGTGACAGACGAACTTTAAAAAAATACAGCGAGAAACAATACCGATGTCAATAATATTTTAATTTGTAGTTTAGGCTTTAAAAAGGAACATGAAATGATATTCCTCCATTAATCTTTTATGTATACATCACCGGTTTAAAATCAGTTGAAGATTGACGTGCACGATATAGAAGGCAAGCACGGTTTTCGGATAAATTGTTCAGTTATGAACAGTAAATCGTATGAATTTAAGATTTTTAAAGAGGTATGCGAATAATCAAACATGAAATTCGATCGAGGAAAGAGCTTAAATTTAGAATTAATGCAGCTTACTTACAGTTAAAAATTGGGAAATGTTGTATTTCTGACCAAATGTATGTCACTAACACGAGGGCAGAATATATACAATCACATGTGTTTCACATAAGTAATTAAAAATTATATTTAAGGAATATTTAAACACATGTACATCCGTCAGGGATAATCACATATTTTGATAAAGGTAGTATATCGCATATAATCGGAGTTTACCTGAGCACAATTATGAATCATAAAGGTGAATTTATAAAGCAAACCAAACTAGAAATAAATATTAATTTTAAATGTTAAAACATGTTGAAAAAGGAAGAAATGGGGATTCCAGTCTAAAGAATTTTCAAGGTCGTCTCAGGTAAGGATTCAAATCAGAAATATTTTTTTGAGACGGGTTTGACATTCATACAAAATTTTGACTATTTGGGACCAGAAGAAATTCAGATTTGGGAGATAAGAATTAGTATCCAAAAATCAGAGGCAATAAATTGCACATTAGCAAGCTAAATATTATTTCAACTCGCACACACACACACACACACACACACACACACACACACATATATATTAAAATTTAAAAATAATATTTTTATTAGGGGATTTCTGTAAACTTCGAGAAAACTTGGCCTATATAATACATTCATAGTTGAGAAATTAATTTATTTTGTGTAATCACTTAAAAAGTTAAAATTAATTTGAAATCTTCCTTAATTTAAAATCAATCAGTTTAATATTCTTTCAGTGTCTTATCTTGCGTCAGTAAATTTCAAGAATACTATAATTAGATATGCTTCCTTTTATAATTCAGAAAAATGCTTTTTTTATTTATTTTAAAATAATAGTAAATAAATAGGTTTATTGAAATACCATTCACCGACAGAAGATACTTCATTAAGAAAATTTTAGCATATTTTTCCTTTATTTAATGATCTGAATTCTTTTAGATTGTGAATCGTTCAACTCTGAATTTAAATTTACGAAAATCATTGCAGAGAAGAAATCATGAAAGTGTCGATAGATATTTTGGTTAAGGGTGCATGAAAAAATATTTATCTTTTCATACCAAGAGGCTGAATTAGTTTATTAGCGACGTCAATAAGCTGTAATTGCTAAAGAATATATATGATTGTAACTTCATACTCTTTAAAATACTCTTTATCGTGTTTGTATGATTGATTGGTCACCTTGGGCTCTCCATATGGGAAGAGTATTTGTAGTGTAGAGGACAATTAGCCATAATCAACTATCTGTAACTTCCAATTACTTAGTTTTACGAAATGATAACAGGGATTGAAGAAAATTCAATGATCTCACCCCAATTCATGACAGAACCGCTACTAAACTTCTCTGTGTGACGGAAAAAACTAGATCTTAAGATACAGAACAAATTCGGTTGTAGAGAACATTGTAAGTGATAACAAATGATATTAAGTCTTTGTCCCATACGTTTCTCACCCAGGTTTGATGATCGAGTGACTACTTGAGACATTTCCCTTCCTAACAGTAACAAAGGAGTTTAAAATTGTATATTTGTTATAGATTTTATTTTGAACTATTGCTCATGAACTTTTTTTCGTGAAACTGATTCATATAAATACCGATTGAATACTGTAGTGGTTTTATGTACAATCGTCTTCACTTTGAAGATTTGATTTCCTATGGAATTTTTCCCGAAATTTCTAAGATACTAAGCTTACAATACGAAGCCTTTGTATCGTGGTTATGTTACTCGGCTACAAACCCCCAGATTGTGGGTTTCGATCTCAACAGCTCTAATGATGATCCTTATGTGATCAGTGACCTTGAAATATCCAACCATCATACAAGGCTTCATACAGCTATTGTGACTTCCTCTACCGGCAGCAAAAGTCGCGAGGCGCATTAAATACAATATTCAACATCACCGACAGCTCTCACACACGCTCGCCATATGCTGGGCTCAATTGTATCGTTCGTCTAACCACCGACCTCACTGGCGGCAGTGTATGCGGTGAAAGCTTTATAAACCAAATAACATATATGATACGCAGACAATTGATTCTGTATTGTGGTCATGTTACTCAATTAAAAACCCACAGATTGCGAATTCATGCCAATGGAAACCTAAATCTGCTTTACTTTCATCTATATATTTGTAGTTAAATGGCTTTTTCTCACGTTGCACTATAAAATTGCATAAAATGTCAGCCATTGTGTTTAGAGATGTTTGATGAATACCAGAACTAAAACCCAATCTCTTTCAAAGGCAAGAAGACATACCTTTTGCTTTGATTTCTCATTGCCGCCCTGATAGACCTTTTTACTATGAAAGACATTTTCATTATTTCATTAATTCCTTCTACTTTCAAAATAAAAAAAAAATTATCTTTCTCACAATAATTTATTATATGACGCATTTAGTTGTTAATTTAACCAGATTACCGCATATGTAAATAAAGTTACCGCATATGTTATAAAATAATAACATAATAACGTTTTCTATCGCAACGGCATGCTTTTTTATCCGCATTTTCTAGTACTAATTTTTTATAAGCTTTCTTTCTTTCTTCCGCCATCAAATATCCACGAACTTTCTATCTCTAGAATTCCTTGTTGGTTGAATTAATATATGTGGAAATATTTATTAAGAAATTTTTTTTAATATACAATACACAGAAAAAGAAACTATATACAATTTTATCATGATGAAGGGGATGCTCATAGGAGAGTATGAGTAGTTGAATTTTATTGAAGTTAATATATCTTGAAGAAGAACTCGGTTGAGATACGAGACGAAAATTCATTCAGGGCTTGGGTTTTTGATAAATTGAAACCACATGCTTTGATGGGTATGATGGCCAAATTTTCTTATATTTCATCGAGTACGTAACACGCGACAGGACTTCAAAAATCCCTTGTTATTTTTTGATCTTCCAGTATTTACTATTCTGAAATTTATAACTTTTACCGTTAGAATAAAAAATTACAAATTATTTACTTACATTCCTTTCCAAAATCTCCCTTGAGGTAATAGTATTTCCCACAGCGTATTTAACAACTCCAAAAGAACCTATTTAATTTATAGTTACAAACGACAAGGTATTTAGACACAATTATCTGAAATAGATTCGCTTTAGTGGAATGGTAAAATAGCTTTAGAGTTAGAAAGAAGTATTTTTCTACCTCAAAAGTACTTAGGGGATCAATTTCTCTTCCCGAGACTCAATGTTCGGGACGTGAAATTGAGTCCCAATCCTACATGAGAAGTTATTCTCTTAACACATCAAAGTAAAGCATTCATGAATTTTTGAGAATACTCTTATTCTTAACACGTATTATATGTAGTCAAGTATTGGCATCAGAGAACTTTCACTTTTCTGTATTTTATGCTTAATAGTTAACAAGATTGATTTAGATTGCTCATTAAGCATTGAAGATTTAAACTTACTTTACTTTAATTGTTCAATTAATTCATTCCAACGTTTAAATAATCTTATCCTGCAAAAGTATCATATTATGGTTTAAAATAATGGATAATTTAGGAATATGAGAAATCATTTGAGCAACTGAAACTAAAAGCTAAATTCTACTTTAAAAAGTATGCAGAAAAATGTTTAATTTTTATGTCTTTATAATGAACTGTTTGTATATTAAGAAGCGAATTAAAACAATTATAGCGAATTAAATCAATTATAATTTAATGAGAAAACGTAGTAAAAATAAATCTTAATTGTAAGTATAACTCTCATCTCAAAAAAATATTGAAGGTATGAATTTATCATACTTGTGAAAATAAGTCTACATTATAAATATATCATCAGCAGTGCAATTAAAGTTATATATATATAATATATATCTCTTCAAGTAATGAAAAAAATATGGGTGTCTTTGTAAAAATTGATAAATGATTTTGCAAAACTATTTTTTAAAAAAATTAACATAATACATACAGACATTGGTATTATTTAAAAAATGATTTTAAAAATTTAAATCGCCATAAAAATTTTAAAAAAGCTCAAATATTTCAATCCCTTTTAATTTATTAGAAATTCTAATTAAACACTCCCTCGGAGGTGATTCAAGTATTTTAGTATAAATTTGGTAAATTTAAGTTTGGTTTTCTTTTATTAAGATTGAAAACATAGGCAGAAACACTATCCCCTTTCACATTCATAAAATTATTTTTTACAGTTCTTGAATTCGTAACATATTTTAAAGTAATTCAACACATATTTAAATTTTAGTTTATTTTTCAATATTCAGCGTATATATATATATATATATATATATATATATATATATATATATATATATATGGTTTGGAATTTTTTGGTTGACGTTATGATTTAGTCTTTTTAATTTCATTATTCATATTATATCTGAAAATTCTAGATTTTTTTTGGTATTTAAACAATTTATTTTCCAAGCTTCAAATTAAACACTGTAGAAAGTTTAAATGTCTCTCAAGGCATTATTCAATGTTTCAAAGTGTTTAAAGATGTGATTTTACATTGTGTGCTTAGATGTTAATTTATGGCAAATTTTTAATGAAAGACCGGAATGTTTGGCGAACAGGATGAGATAAGCAGAGGTGAGACATGTCAATAAGGCTTCTGGTTTAATATAAAAATACATGGCTTCTCATCTTTTTGGCAGAATAGACATATTTTTTTCTTAGAGTAAAGGCATCAAATAGCTTTGAGCTACTCACCTCCTCTTTTTAGAGATGAAAGCTCTAGAACTAGGAAGATATTTTATTCCTTTTATGTTGTGCATTCTTCCTTCTGTTGTTTCTATATTATTTTCTGTCCGTCTCTTCTTAAAAAGGCATAGTTCTGGAACTTGATTATTAATTTCAATATAATAAAACAATTTATGACAAAAATAATATCCTTGACATTAAGTGACGATAGTCTAGAGAACAAATCAATATTTTTTCTAGAATTAAGAAAAAAAATCTATTTTTTCTTTTCATTTCGACATTTTTATTGATTTTAAATTCCCATATATAATAATTAGCAATAATCAAACATCGAGAAATATTTTATCTAAAAATGAAGAGTAGAACAAAGTAAAGTTTTCTGAATATGAGGTTTAGTATGAAGCTCTGAATATGAGGTTTTCCCCGCTTTTCAAAAGAAGGGAAATAATTCTTCATGTTTCGAACGATAGGGTAAAAATGACATATATTGTGTCAGTTATCTTCATTTGAAAATGTATGAAATTATTCTGTATAAATAGGTAGTGAACAAAGAAATTTTCAAGTAACTAAATTTGTTGTGAGTGTAAACTAATTTTACTAGATTGAGTTTTATTCGTTATTTTTTTTTCATAGAAATATTAATCGTTCTGATAAATCAACATATACAATCAAATTAAATATCTTTATGAAAGTTTCCTTTATTTTTTGAATATTTTGAAAAAGTGTCTATATGTTTGAAAGAGATTGTATTTTTTTACGGTAACACTGAGGGAAAAGTGAAAAATGATTACAATTTAGTGAAGTTGTGACTGCGGTTACTGATTAACTAAATGCATATGACAGCGAAACTGCATCTGCATTTTTCTTTCTTTAACAATTATCTCATAAAACAAGTTCTTAAAGCTCTTAAAAAGAAGTTTTATGTCAAGGCACTGCACCACCATTCAGCCTCAATACCTCATTTATATTTTTCTTTTTTAATTCAAAATCTAAAATGTAGGAGAGTATATGTGTAGAATTTGATTTTAATCCAGGCCCAATATTATATTTTTAAAAAAAATATTTTTTTTTAATCCAGACCCAAAATTATATTATTAAAAATTTTTTTTTCAAAGGCAACTGATTCCCATTCTAAATTTTATTCTCAGAATCTAGATGAAAACTGGATATCATTTCAACTATTTCTTTATGTTTACATAGAAACTTACCATCGGATTATGCTATAAAAGTAAAATCTAGCATAAATTAACTTCATAGATGTATTTATAAAAATTTCTTCATCCGGAATAACTCTCATTTTCTCTTAAAAAAAATTTAACAGTTAAATTTTATTAAAAGAATGCAATTATGGAATATTTAAGGAATTATCAAATATTTCTTTTATTCACTATACTACAACATGAGCTTAATTTGATTAAGTCTTGGAAAAATTAGCATAGAATATCCATTCAATTGTAAATTTGTAAAATTTCATTAAAAATCTTACTAACTCATTCAAATATTTATTTTAATTCATAAATTACAAAAAAATGATTAATTTTGAACTGAGCTTTTTTTACAGAGTTTTATTTCTATATAATAAAAAAAATATTTATTAAAAAAAACTCATGTAACTGTTTTTTAGTATGTTTTTTTTTACTTAATATTAAATATTCCGAAGATAAAATAAAAGACAATATTTATGTTGTCTAAACCAAAACACATCGAACTAATTTCAATAATTGTAAATTTCCAACTTGTAGGATATTTTATTTTCCGTATATTTAAAAATTTTCTAACTTTTATCTCTTATTTGTTATACAATAAAATTTTACAAGATATATTGAGAAATTATCTGATTATTTAAGGGTACTCGGTACCAAAAAAATTTTTTCCCACAATTTTTAATAAAATTATTAAATTTTGTGATAGATAGATGTCAATTGTGTATAAAACGAAATTTGTAAAATATTTTTCAAATTCAAAAGTTACAAATTTAAATATTTCAATTTTTTTAAAAAATTGGGCATTTTTTAAAAATGCTTCTTCTTCTGCAATTTTCAAAATATGTTCCTCAAATTTTTTTGAGGGGACCTCACAATGCATGTAACAAAAATAGGGATCCATTTTTTGATATCTATATTAGTTTGTGAGAAAAAAAATGTTTCACAAAATTTTGTGAAATTTTTTGGAAAATATCAGAATTTTTCACTTTGAACATTTTTAGAAAAAAATCTAATCAAAATTTTAACAAATCGATCCCTAATTCTATTAAGCATACATTTAAGAGTGAGCAGAAAAAAATTCATGTAATTACAATAAAATGTGATTGACTTTTAGCATTTTGTAGCAGACAAAATTTTGAAAAAAGGCAAACTGAGAAAAACAGCTTTAAAGTTTTCAACACAATAAAATTGTAATAAAAACGTCTCATAAGAAGTTAAATTTTTTTCAGAACAATTATACGGCATTTGTAAGTGTTAAGATACCAATTTTATTAATATACATTATTATGATATTTCTTAATGACCATTACCATATATAGGAATTATCAAAAAAATTAAGGAAAAAATTATAAAATGATCACTTTTTTTTAATTCAATAAGTTTTTTAGTAAAAATATTTATAAAATGTTCTGCAATTCTGTTTATCATATAAGCAATACTATACAGTAACAACTCAAGGCCATTTAATTAAAATTTAAAAGAATTCAGCCATTTTGAAGTAGGTAAATTTTATAGACAATGCATGCCATAAAAAACACAAGTACAAAAATTTTCACTATGAAATAGTTTATATAAATATATATTATTTTAAAAAATATATTATCTTTCAAACATAATTCTATAAAAGTTTTGTGTTAATCTGAGACATATAGGTGAAATAATCAAAGCTTAATTAACATAAGCAGTAACGACATATTTGAAAATGACCAAAAAAAATGTACAAAAAATTTATATATCAAGTTAATATGGTGCATTATTATTCATAACAAGGGAATTGGATTTCCTTTTAACGCGAAGCATATTCGAAAACAGATAAAAAGTAGGTAAGGAATAAATAAATTTTGTCTTGAAATAGACAGTTTTGCTTTCAAAGTGATTATAATATAACCAAAGGTAAATTCAATAAAAAAACCTCAACGAAAGCGGTAAAACTATAAATAAACAAGGATTTACTGTTACTGTTTCAAACTTTGCCTCTTTTTATTTGATAGGAAAAAAGAGGGAGTTGGCTTGGCTAATCTCACATGAAATAAGTCTGATGTGAACACAGGAAGTGGGCATGCCAGCTGATATCGCGTTAGACAAAATAGCTCTATATCTCATTAAATACTTGTCGGATTGTTTTAAAATTTTCAGAATAACAAGTCAAAGGTTCAAGGATCATTATTCACTAAAAATCAGAAAATCGACATTTTTTTCGATTTTCCGAAATTTTGAGGTACCGAGTCCACTTAATTATATAATGTAGTTTTCGTAATAAACTTATCCTGAAACATTTATACACAGGGAAACACTTTTTTATATTATATAATTCTTAGTTTTATATTAATTTGACATTGAGCAATTTTTCTTGCTTGAAATTATTTGAATTATTTCAACTTATCTTTCAAGCACTTTTTACTCTTTTTTTTCGGTTAGTAATGAATTTGCCGAAGATAAAGCGAAAGATAACACAAAACAGTTATGTTGTCTAATTAATGTGAATATCAATACCGTTTAAATAAATGCATATTATATGCTTTCAAAATATTCTATTAATCTTGCATTTAAAAACTTTCTTATTTTCTTATTTTTTTAAATATGCAATAAATGTTTACAAGGAGCATTGAAAAGTTATTATATTATTAAAACACATATTGCAGTTTTCATGATATACTTTTCCTAGAAGCACAAAGTAACAAATATTTATGATATATAATTGCCAGATTTGTCGTTAATTTAATGATGAATTATCTTTCTTACCTTAGTTAATTTAATATCTTTACAATGTTAAAGTTGATTCAGTTAAACTTGAGAGCATTTTTTTTCTCGAAAATTTATTTTAAATTCATAGAATTATAAATAAGTATGTAAAAGTAATGATTTTAAATAGAGAGAATTATAAATAAGTATGTAAAAAGAATAATTTTAAATAGATAGAATTATAAATAAGTATGTAAAAAGAATAATTGTAAATAGATAGAATTATCAGCAAGTATGTATTTATTTACTATACATTTATTTTTACACATTTGGAAGATGATATCTGAGAGTTAAACTGATTTTCTAAGCATTGGCACTTATAAATAGAACATAAGTAGTCATGAATTATATCTATAATAGACAACAATTGGTATAACATACAAAAGTATTGAATGGTTTATAAATAATTTTTAAAAACAGTGTTACACAGAATAAATAATCATTCTACGACATAGAGTTATAGTATTAGATTATTTTTGTAGACATAGATTTTAGGATATTAAGTACCTATAACATTTTATCTGCTGTGACTACGATGTATTTCTGTTAAACAGTTCAGGTTTTGTGAATATTGATTAATCTAACACTTATTCCATCACACATATTTCCCTATTCTATCAATTAAATTCAACTCTGAGCACCACATAAGAGTAATGTCTTTTAACGAAATTGATGCATATCGCCAATTTTCTCGAGAAACTACTCGCTGAAATACCCATATGTCTGATAGAAGCGGCGTGACCAAAGAACTCATAATAAAATGGAAATGTCAAAACTTGCGACGCTTACTCGATGTGTCTGAAATGAGATTTTTGTAGTATTGACGTAAGGAATCTTCAACATCGGGAATGAGAAGCAGATTGTTATTGTTTTTTATTTGATCAAACGAGATGGTAAATATACACCTCTGTTAATACCGTGAAAAGGTTATAAGTTCTACTGGATTCAATCAATAAAAGAAAATAATCCAAAATCATTACAATTAATATTATGAATTATAATTTCAATATAATTTTTGGTTCCCCATGCATGAAATTATTGAGTGTCAGCAAATATACCGCTAGACTTCAGTACACATTCTATAATAGAATAAAATTTAAATATAAGAGCTCAGGCACAAACGCAATGAAAAAGGGGAAGGGGACAAGAAAATATACAAATAAAAATAAGAAACAAAATCAAATTGTTCACAAACTAAAGGAAACATACAATAAAAATATAATACAATTGAAAAAGCATGATCAAATGAAAATAAAATATCCAAAATACAGGTATATGTTGGCAAACACGCAGAAATAAACTCTAAATAAAACAGAGTAAAATACTATTAATGTATGTATAAAAGAAACGAAAGATAATTTACTCTGTTCAAAGCAATATAAATGAGGAAACCAAGCTATATTGTTGTTTAGAAGCCAATTGCTAAGTTTACGTCTTGCGGGAATACATTTGACGAATTCTAATGTTTGGCATCCAGAACGACATCGCCGCACCACGAGCCGATATCAGTTGGCGACAAATTGCATCGTTTTAAATATGCTTCCATGCCCAGGCAGAAACTGAGTAAGGTAAAAGTTAGACTACAGTAGTGACCTTTTAAGTCTCTGCATGAAAGGAATAAATTTCTTAGTGAACTACTCATTAGTTAAGGTTTAATATGAGACATTCCGTTCAGACATTTCAATATTTAAAGTTCTTTGGAATTTCTCGACAATAACAAAAAAATATATTCAGCAATTAAGGAATTCAAATTTCATCCTCTAATAATTATATATAGTAACACATGTGATAAGTTTGTGTAAGTAAATGTCAAAGTATAAGTAAAATAGATGTAAAAATTTTCTTCAAAATAGGATTTTATTATCATTATATGTAAATATTCAATATTGAATTTAGGATAACAATGATTTGAATTATATCAGTTACCAAGAAAACAATTTAATGACTCTGATAATATGATTTTGTATCAAGCATAATATATTTCATTTATTTCTGTACATTTATTCGGAACTATATTTTCTTGATTTAAACTCATTTGTTTTAAAAGATTTTAGTAACGAATAAAGATTTGATTAGTCTTTATTCAAAAAGAAGAAATGTTGTATAATATATTAGAATCCCTTTAAATGTTCATAGTATTTTACAACTTTTTATAAAACTGCATATACAGGCTAGATCTTCAAATGGTGTTATTCGAATGATTATGCTTGAACTTTCCATTTCTTTTGCCTACGTTAAAAAAATATTCTGCTTAGTTTGAGAACACAATTTCATATAATAAAAGGAATCTCATATAATAAAGGAACAATTTCATATAATAAAGGAACAATTTCATATAATAAAGGAATACCAGCAAACACAATCGATCATTTTATCTTAAATCACTAGTTTAATCAAAATTCTTTTATCTTCTTTTATTTGAATAATGACGGGCAGAAAGATTTTAAAGATTTAATTTCAGCTAATGCATTGATATTTTGTATGGATAATGTCTTAATTTTATTTCTATAATTGAGGCTTTACGTGTTTTAAATGATAAATAGCACATATGGCAGTACAAATATTAAATTGCTATATAAATTCTATAATAAATACCACTATATTGTAAATATTGTAATATCTAGTTCTATCTAGTAATATCTAGTTCAGTTATACCAATTTCAACAAATGTTATTCTTCTAGAATTGGCATTTTAGCAATCATGCATATAATTCATGCTGCTTCAAGTTGTCTTAGATACATAACTATTAAAAAAAGGAAATATCAAGCATAAAAACTTGTTGCCAAATGAACCTTTTTACACATCATATTTAAGATAAAAGAAGAAGTAGTCTTTGCTGACCTATCCATTAGGACTTGGAGAATAAATCAAATCGAAAATAATAATAATATGATTTTTTTGCTCCTTAAAAAATGCCATTACTTTTTTTATTAATTAGAAAAACAATATGTAACAGGACTTGAAAAAAAGAGTAAATGTTTTGTCTTCTAAAGAATTTTTTTCTGTAGTATAGCTATCTAGAGCAAGAAAAAAGCCCATTTGCCTTCTTTATAAAAAAGATTCTAAAAAAGTTACAAAAAAAAGAATTTATGCAAATAGCAACTAAAGAATAATAATACCAAAAAAAACCTCATTCAGTACCTTTCTTAAACCACTGTAGAAGTCTTTTATTTTCTTGTAAATAGTAAAAATAATTGTTTTTTCAAACAGCGTTCTAAAATATTACGTTTAACGATTCTCTTATTTATTAAAGCAATTCAAATATATATCGTCAATTATGTTTTTATTTCAAATATTAGACTTTTAATTATCTTTGTATTATGATACATTTTTGATTTTCCTTTTGATGAATTTTATGTCCTATATTTAGCCCAAATACCTATTACACTTTAGGCTGATAAAACTGACATATCATTCTGATCGAATTTTATCAATGACTATGGATGCATTTGAGGCTTAGTTATAAGATAATCAATTAAGTATTCAGAAAAACTAATTTTATAAAAAAAACATTTATATACCTTTTTAAAGGTCTGACATCTAAACAAGTTAAGAAAAAAGATAAACACAAGAAAAGTTGATTAAACACCTAATAATTTTGTAAAACTTAATTTGATATTTGAAAAAAAATGTCGTATGGGTATGTATTACAGTATGCTTGTAAATTTGCTTCCTTTTAGGATTAGCCGTGTGGGTGATGATCAGATGTAACATCAGTAATCTCAGAGTTCGTCGATAAACTTGGTGACAAATTTGGTGCTTTTGATGACTTAATAAAGCTGGAAATTTCGAGAAATTTTATGGGTGATGATCGGGTGTAGCATCAGTAA
>JAOUZG010032859.1:7992857-8013017 GCA_026289955.1 Argiope argentata | reverse complement strand
AAATTTCGAGAAATTTTATGGGTGATGATCGGGTGTAGCATCAGTAATCTCAGAGCTCATCGATAAACTTGATGACGAATTTAGTGTTATTGGCGACTTAATAAAGCTGGAAATATCGAGAAATTTTATGTTCCATCCAATAGGAATTCATATATATGTCTGATTGACCCAGAATGTTTACAGCCCTTCTCCTATGAATTTAAAGTAGAGGTCAAAATCACGTTTTAGAGAGGATAAAGATGCAACGACGGAATTCGAACATTGCGCGGATCCCAAGTTATTGCTTAACTGAGTTGTGTGCAAAGTCTTGTTGCCTGTTGTGGAAGCAGCATCAAATGTTGTGTGGCGTATTCAATCGTGTGGTTGTGAGAGTCGGCGGTTGGATACAGTTAAAGCGAGGACACAGTGTAGAAATTCAGCCGTTTGAAAAGACGTGTATCCCATCTCCTGTTGATTTCTAATAGGCAGCTTTGTGACTTGAGGTTGATTAATGCTTGTGGGCTACTGTTTCCTGCAATGTGCTGCCCTTTGTTCGTTTTGACTACTGACGAATAGTCAAGTATAGTTGTCGTCTCTGTATACTCGTCTTAATAAACATTGTCATCGTTTTCTACTGAGGCCGATTGATTGATTGTCTACACAACATGCACATATTGCATGAAAATTCCTATCTTTAAAATTATTAAATATTATTATTAACTTTATAATTAAGTATTGTGAAATTCTTTCAGTGGTGTTTAGTTTATTGAAGATTATTTCATTAAGGACGCAAATGAAATAATCTTTTCAATAAGGGCGTATAAATATTCAAAGTAAACATTCTATTATAACTGTATAAAAATGGGTTGGAATTTATTTCCTTCCTATGGATTCTTATAATTATTCTCTTCTGAATTGTTATATATAATTCTTTACTAAGAAAATTAAAATGGAATATATTTATAATATCGACAATTTAAATATTTTGAATGTTATAATTTCAATGAGAATTTTTTTTGTTTGTTTCAACTTTTTTTTTAATAAAAAAATAATTTCTAACAATAATACTAAATAAACAAAGTATAGAATATTACTTTCAATTGTAGATTAAATATTTAGAGAAAAAAATTGGATTTACAAATATTTATACACCCAGAATTTGTTTTTTAAATTTTCATTTGCTAAAAATTGTCCTGGGAAATTTCCCATATATTGTTTCCTTACAAAATTATTTGAATCTTATGTTTGATGTTATGTTACAAATCATCCAAAAAAAAAAAAACTTACACTCAGAGAAATTGCGTCATTGCATATATAGAGATGAATCTCAGATTTTCTTTTGCAAAGTCGAATCACTTCAAAATAATATATCTATTGAATATTTACCTTTGCCCTAGAGCTGGCATATTTTCGAGATTCATATGATTATCAGCTTGCATCTTTCTCTCCCTTTATTTCATGTGGTAAGTACTATGGAAATTACAACTCATTCCTTGAAAGATAAATCATGAAAAGTCATATTTTCCAGGGTTAGAAGAACATGTTTACAGCGCCCAAGAACATTCCATTGGACTAATTGCAAGGAGTGGGAACTTTTGTAGACTTCAGAGGCTTCATTTATCGTGGACGAAGATTCTTCCAAAATATTCCATTGGAAATTTTTTACCCGCTTACAAAAATATTGTTATAATTTGTAATAAGGCACAATTATTATGTTATATTAATAATTTATCAGTAATAATAATTAATAAATAAAGATTGAAATGTAATTTGCTTTGAATATTTCAATGTATTATGTCAGAATATAATTTCTTGAAGGGACAAGCACCACGTGCAAGTTAAATGATATATTTTAAAATTTAATTGTTTCATTGAATTATTCATTTTAACATTGCAAACGATCCAAAAAGTTTAATTGTTTGATCGTCGCATTCCGTTGCAAAAAATATCACATTTCCTATTCATTTTATTTCATATAATCACGTGCTCAAAATGACATTTTTCTAGTTTTTCATATGATGTAGTAATCAATTTATTTTTTAATCAGAGCTTTTGTAAAGGCAATAGCAACATGTTATTAAAAGCTTATTTTTTTAGATGCTCGTGCAGATAATAAAATTTTAAATTTCCCCCTTATGATTTTTGTTGACGCCGAAAACTCATCCTAAATTAACATCATTTTCTGATATGATAAAAATAATTAATTTTAATAATTACTACTAATTAATTACTTTTTAGATTAGAAAATGTATTTTAACCAAGTTTTTACTACCAATTTACTAACTATTAAAAAAGAGAAAAGAAAAGAAGTGTAATGTTTCTGGAATAACATGTTATATGTTGATATTTAATAAAATATGGATCAAAATAGTAGTCCCTAAGAAATAAAATGAGTCATGTTTGTTAGAGAAAATGAGGATTTAAAAAATTTTATATCTTGGATGAGTGGCTTTTTCTTTATTTAACATAATTTATAATTGAAGATGATTTAAAACTATGTCCCTAATCAATCAAAGTATGCATTTGTAACAAAATTGCCATATCTATATAATTTTTTTTTGCTTCATAGAACGTAGCAGGCAACAAAAAAATCCATACATTTTCCTTCATCTATATTAATAAAAATGTAACTCGAAATGCGTTGCTAAGCGCAAAACTGGAGAACGGCTTGATCGATTCGGCTAATTTTTTTAAAATATTTTCGTTAAGGCACGTTGATGGTTCTTATGGAGAGAAAAAATGAAAAAAACTACGTGGAAAATAGTTTAAATGACACTTTTCTTACTTTCCCGCCAAAAATCTTCATTTCCTTCCCCCACACCAACTGAGTTAGATAGCAGGAAGTAATAAATTATGGCTTGTTTAGAAAGAAATACGCGAAGTCAGTTGGTTTTCATTTATAGATAACGGGATGTTTAAAAAAGAAAGAAAATAGTTGCTTTTATTATTAGTTGGTATGAATATTGAATCTATGCCTGCTCAAAATAATGTCCGGGCAGGGAAGAAAAAAAGTAATAACAAAGCGAAAAAATGTTTTATAGAAAGAAAAGTAGCGAAAAAAAAGATTGAAAAGAAAAGAAGGGTGTGTGTGTCACCATTATTTCGTCTGTGCGAGGTATTTTCCAAGCTGTTTTTAAGCTTTTGCATCTCTTGAAAAATAATTGTGTCTTCATTTCTTTAGTGTGTTTACATTTATGAAAATTTGAATCTCATTATTCTATAAAAACAAAATTTTAGACCTTTCCCTCCACCATTTAAGTAAATTATGAATTCCGGGACAATCATTGCTCGGATAGAAAGAGGAGTAGTACAGTGAACAGATCATATGATGAAAATAATAATAAATAATACTATAAATGAATTATATGATTATCAAAATTTGTTTGGTTTAAAAATATTTTGGTGAAAAACCTGTTATGAGACACAGCTACATAAAATATTAGCGAGCATTAATATTGGCGAACCGACTGGTCGCCAAAGGCGGCTAGTTATTAATAGAAATTTATTATAAACGATTCATTCAGTTTTTACTTTTTTTAT
The DNA here is from genome assembly GCA_026289955.1 of Argiope argentata. NCBI lineage: Eukaryota > Metazoa > Arthropoda > Arachnida > Araneae > Araneidae > Argiope > Argiope argentata. Next base: position 8,009,498 of record JAOUZG010032859.1, on the reverse strand, counting down.
AACAAGGGTGTATTTTTTTTAATGATGCATTACATTTTTGCTTTTTTATAACCTGATATATATTTTAAAGCGCCTTTAACTTTTAATATTTCTTGAATCCTTAATCTAATTTCGTATAGTGATATATACATTTATCACGTAATTTTACGTTTAAATTTGTCTTTGAAATTATGTCGGTCTTTTAATATTACAAAAGCCAAAATGTTTAAAATCTGAAAATTTTCAAATTATTTACATTAATAATTTTTATTTTCAAAAATAATATGATTATTTTACAAAATTGCTATACATTTATATATATATATATATATATATATTAAATAACCAGATTTTCCTTACGATTAATCTACTGATGGAAGTATAATGTTTTTCTAAATCTTTAAAATACCTTCTCATACTTCGAATTGTGGCAGAATATTGTGAAGAAAACTATTGAGAAAGTAAAATTTGTATATTGTCTTCTTCAAACTTTTGTGCATACAGACGAAATTGAACCATGTACAAATAACTAATTCCGAGTTTCATTTATCTATCTTATTTATCTAAATGTAATTTTGATGTTAATTTTTATTAACTGAAACAAAAATATTCAATATGAAATTTAACGAATGTAAAAATGCAGAAACGAATAGAATACACATGTTAACAAGGTATGTAAAAGAAACAGTTCAAAAACTGTAGTTAAATGTTATTGATATGAATACTATTTTTTATTTTTTCATGAGACTTCTTAGTTAATCCAAAACTGTGGTCTTTCTAGAATATTATGTTAAATAATTTTGTTAAAATTCCTTATAAAGGATAGAAATGTTAAAAAAAGTGTATTAATTTGAGAATTTAGAAAAATTGTTCAGTTAAAAAAAGCCTTGAAGTATTACAGTTTAAGGATTTTGAGTCTTCTTTTTTACTAAGGTTGATATATGCTAATTATAATGCAAATGGGTCGTGATAACCTCGTTGGTAAGACGTTGGTTTCATATCTCTTGATCTGCGAATTCGAAAGCATCAGAACCAACTAACACGAGTCTTCGTGTGTGCGTTTTTTTGGTGGCTGGCACACGTCAAATCTATTGCGTTCACGAAGTTCTCCATATCGAGAATAATACCATTTAGGGTACTGAATCAGAGATGATTGTTCACTGTCATTGATCTAAATTACAATCTGTGAATAAATGAATGAAATGCATGAATGAAAACCACCCCGTAAAAAGGGTTGTGACATGTGTGTACCTAAGTCATAATATGGTGCCTAGATGGCACTACTGGAAAACAAGAGAATATCAATCGGCTTAAATAGCTGAAGGGTCAGTCAGCGGATTTAAAAAGGGCTAAAAGTAACAACAACATTATGTGTATTCTTATGTACCAATCAAGTTAAAAATCGACGATTTCAACGTCTTCAAAATAAAACAGATTCATATGATCCTAGATTACGTCCTTTTAGTTTCTTACAAAAAAGAAAATATCCCATTTTGAAACTTAAATACACACATTTTGCTACACTTAAAGATAACATAATTAAAATTAAAAAGTTAAATTTAAAATTAAAATTTAAATTTAAAAATTAAAAATTTATGTTTTTCTTTTCTTTTTTTTTTGTCTGTTTCAGAAAGTCAAATAAGTTTTATAAAACTTTAGTAAATGCAGATTTTCGAGGAAATATAAGAATCTCATATTAAAAATTAAATTAAAATAAAATTAAAGCAATTTGAAGGAAATAATTTCGTTTATTGCTAAAATGTGAATTGTAGAAATTATTTAATGGGCAAAATAATGGAATATTTATTAAATTGTTTTTATTTAGGGACGTAAATGTTGATTGTATATGATAAAATATATTATAATATGGACAAAAAGAAAAATTACAAGTATCTTATCATTATCTGCATTTCAAATCGCACAATAACGGGATAATATAATTCACATTTCCCTTCATGGATTTACCTCGCTATATTGTAGTGATTCCATAATTAAACGTTAAGCATGTTCATATGCTTTCTACCATGCATTTAATGCATTAGACAAGATAATATCAATTAAACTAGCAACAAGCGGCTGTTATATCGTAGAAAATGGAACTAACTGTTCACTATCTCTTTCTGGCATGGAACAGAATAGCCTTCCATCGGATTTGAAGCTGCTGTTCTGGGGTTTACCGGCAACGACGTTGAGGTAATTGACATTTGAAACTGCTCAATCTATTGCGATTGACAATCGAGTTCATTATGAAGCACTCAACCTAATTACAAACTCCATTTTAACGGCTTTAATGAAATACCAATCAAGGTAAACTATTTGTGTCACATAATCACATTACACAAAATATTTATCAACCAGATAAATTACAGAAAAATTGACACTTTTCAGCTATAATGCTTGTAACAATTTATACATATTTCTCTATGTTATTTATGTTATGTGTTCAATTTATGATTGTGTAATGTTATTTTCAATATCTAGATTTAAACCATCCACCTATAATTAATTATTTTTGTTTTGATTTAACTTGTCCGGTATGGCAACACCTGGTTTTAAAAAAAGTGTCGTTCTTTTAAAAATCTATTTGTCCGTTAATAAAGAGCTGTGATATGGGACCAAAGATTTTATTTGAAATTAACAGTAATCAATACCTTTTTTTGTAAATATATAACTCAACTGGGGATCTTTTGATTACTTGAGTGAAATGCATTTGAAAAGGTGTCCATAAACAAAATTTTTACTACCATTATTTACAATACTCGTTGTGTGTACTACATTCATCTCATATTATTAAATATACTTCGAAAAAATTTCGAATTATATTTCAAGTTAAGTCTTTTTAAAAATCGAGGATTTCTTTTGGGTTTCAAATTGTTTAATTTGGTACTTTTATATACTAGTTGTTAAAAAATATTAACATTCAAAATAGCAAAGTTATAGGAAAATTATTTTAATAATAGACAAACTTACTAGCTTATTTTTAGAAGTAATATTTAAAAATATATTTCATTTATATATAAAAGTAATTATTAACCATTTGACATACGAATTTATTTAACTTTCTAATTAGATAACTCATCCTATTTTGGTAATTTATTGTTAATTTGATTTTTTATAATATATGGAGCATTTAGGATACCAAATTGTTTCATATTGAATTTTTTCGTATTTAAATACTTAATTCTGTAGCTTAATTGCAAACTTGAAAATAAAAATTCAGTAATTCAATGCACGTGTCAGACACGTCATTGTATGCGAAGTGGTTAATCAGACAATACTTTTTCAGATCAGAAAAATAATGTATAATTTTGCTTATATCAAACATTATGTATGACTAACATAAGCGCATATACAGGGTAGACCGAAAACTTTAAAAAAGGGTTATGTTTAATTTCGTATGCTATAAAGTATTTTATTTCTTACTATATATATAATGTTAATCATTCTAAATATAATTTAATGAGGATTTTAATACAAAAACTGAATTTAAATATTTCCAATGCATAAAAATTAATTTTACTTCAATCTTTAATCTAAAAAAAACAGATATAAAAATTATTGCGATTTCTAACTTTCCTGACAAATCACTGCTTTTGTTTCGAGAACTAATAAAATGTCTTTTTTTGATATTAGCAGCTGTTGTCAGGTTTGAAGTAGGAACAAGTCATTATTGTGCTATTTTCTATAGAAGGTAGACTGTTTTTATGTAATCAGATTTGAAATTATCTTAAAAATCTGTATTAATAGATGGGTCTTTTGTAAATATTTCTAATATTTAATCAAGAAACAATGACATCAAATAAAAGAATAGGTTGGGCACCTGAAAAGAGAACTAAAATTACTGTGTCAGATGATTGAGGTTTTTCCAATTCTGAAATTGCGAGACAGATGGGTGGTTCAGTTACTACGTTAGGAGTCCAAACACTTTGTTTACATATCAAGATATCAATAGACTTTGTTTATATATTTAGATATCAAGAGACACACTCAATTTAAAAAAACAAAGCATGAAATGGCTGAAAAAGTACATCATACCCGTTGATGACAGAAGATTAAATATACTATGTTTTTTAAGATAGAATATTGCAATCTGCCATCAGAAGTCAAATGAATGATGCTGATATTTATGTCAGTTTAAAAGCAATTAGGATAAGATTATTAAATAGACTAAGCAATAGAATTAAAGGAAAAAGTCCTTATATTATTTTACACCAGCTTATAAAATGTTTGCAGTAGGCAAAGGAAAGCATTAATTAGATTATCAGTGGTCACAAATTACACGGAATAATGAAACAAACATATTGTTACTCGGCAGTAATAAGCGAAGATATGCAAGAATTGGAAAAGGCGAAGAGCTACATCCTGATTGCATTCAGGCAACTATGAAGAGCTTAGTTAGTGTTATGATTAGGACATACATGTCAACAGACAAAATTAGCCTATTTGTATGTTATAGTTGGGACATTAAATGAAAGAAAAGAGATTGAAACTATTCAAGAGCATGAGCTTACACCATCTATCTGCGATCTCCTTCCCAACAACATATACTTTATTTTTCAGTAGGATTCAGTTTCTTGCCACAAAGCAAAATTATCTGAAACGTGGTTCAATGCAAATAATTGAAAGGAAGCATTCCTGATCACAAAATTATTGAAAACATATGGCACCTTTTGAAAACTCTTGTGCATACGAAGCATTTATGAAATATTGAAATAATTGAGGATATAATTGTTTCCTGGAATCATGCAGTTATGAAAGACGAGCTCAAAACTCTAATCAGCTCAATGAATATAAGTGTGAGTCCGTAATTTAAAAAAAAATAAAACTACTCTACTAGGTACTGATAACTCACTACAGTCATCAGCATTTAATGTATATCTACAATTATTGATGATAAATTATTTTGTATTAAAAATATTTACATTTTGCATTTGTATCGAAATTAAAATTCCATTTTCTTTAAAATCATATATAAGAGTTTGCATTTTGTGAAACAATGTATTTTCTAAGAGCATACAGAGTTAGAAAACAAAAAAAAAAATTTGCAAGTGTGCCCAATTTTTACCACCACTGTGCATTTTGATTGCTTATTTATTAACATGTTTTAAAAGACATCCTTATGAAGCTATTTTTAATTATATTTAACAAATGTTGATTAATAAGTTTTAAATAATTTGAATGTAATATAGCTCATGAAATACAATTAGATATTGCTGAAATTTGCAGAAAAAATAAATTGAATAAAACAAGCTTTAGAGCAATTATAAAAAATTAAAAAATGTTAAAGAGACATAAGCAAAACTCATGTAATAACATAAAAAAGGGTTATATGTTGATTTCCTGAATTTTAAAAGTTCTAAAGATACAATATGTCAATGATTTCGATTTCACTGACAATTTGCACAATAAAAACATTTTTTTTTAAATTTGGAACATTTAATTTATAATTAGTCTACTTCTTGTCAGTTTTAAATAAATCATATATACTTTTGTCAACTCGGAAGACGCTTTGACATTAAGTTAAAATATTCAAGAAGTAGTGAATCCAATGACTGATAATCAATCAAAGTATATCAATAAACTATAACCACGGCTGAGTAATTTTGAGGGTAATAAATACTTCTCTACAGCCAACCACCCCGCTACCACTGAACTTAGTAGTATCGACAATATTTGTTGTGGATGGGGTAATAAATACTAGAAAAGTGAACAATAAATATTGGAAAAATAATCAAAATTAGGAAAGCAAATAGTAACTTAACAAAAAAGTTCTGAAAAGTGGCTTGTTTCATTTCATAATAAAAACATAATATCCAGTTAAAAATTTAAACAGAGAAAGAATTTGTTATCAGGCGATAACGTGTCAGAATAAATGAACTTATGTCTCATAAAATATTTGTCCTATTGACTAAAAAAATTCGAAATTTTAATTGAAAATTCGGTAGTAAATTTTAAATAAAAAAGAAATAAAATTGACTATTTCATTGATTTTAAAACGTTAATTCGCCTTAACAAATGATTTTTTTAATTTTTTCTTAACAATATTTAATACTGTTCGAATTTGTTTGCATTGTGCTTTTTTTATATCGGTTTTAAATGTTCTTTTTACTTGTATGACTTGATTTAAAGCCTCAGGCTTCATTGCATGATATTTTTTAGAATGTCAAATTCTCTAATTTTTGTAACATATTTCAGCCTATTAATATAAAATTCATTATTAATTCTCCATGTTTATTGAAAATGAAACATAACTTCTCATTATTCATATCACTAACGTAGAAGAAAATGCAGATTTTTTTAAACACTTGACGCGTGTCCTCTTCTTTAAAAAAAGCTTTCAGATATCAGAAATTATGTAATATATAAAAGTACATTTTAAAATAAATAAGTTTCGTACTAACAACATAATTGATGAAAAATAAGCTATTTAATACAACAGATATTTTTGATTAAATAAATCCAAACGCTTCCAGGCATTTAATGTATTAAATGATTATCCAACTGTGAATTTGGCCAACGTTAAAGGGTTTTAAATTAGGTACGGACTGACGACATCTGAAGCATGTATGTATTCTTAAAATTATGAAAATGGTCAATTTCTATTCGAGGATGGCTATCATTTACACGAGAACAATTCCTATTAAATACTGTCACAAGCGTTTAAATTAGTAGTTTAAAATTATAATATGGTGTTAAACATACGCATTTCCGCCACTGAGAATTACAGGACATTTGAAATGGGTCACATATCATATATAATTGCTTCCAGTTTAACGAGGGTAAGCTTCCCATGCATGAGGTTTTGATGAAATAACTAAATTTTGATTATTTTAAAGCTGTGCAACTGAAAATACGTATTTTTGTTGATAATTTTTATTATGTTTATGACAAAAATGTTTCATGCAATTATATATATATAAATATATATTGCATTTAAAAATTAATAAACATAGATTATTAATATATTGCTATATGAGGATTGCTCGCCTCTATTTGCATTATTAGGCCTAATTTTTATTTAAATTATCCATAATTTAGAATACGTATGTCAGCCATCATAAGCTCTAGTATGCTGACGTAATGACACAAAGGTAGTTCCTCTTGCCCGGGATTTGGGCGTCCCTTAACATTAAACAGCATAGTATATTCATTAAATTAATTGTTTTTAGTTATTTTATTAATTATGCTTTAAAAGATTAATTATATTAAATATATTTTTAAGATTTTGAAGTTAATTGACAATCATTATTATTTTGTTTAATATTTATATAAAAATTTAAATCAGTAACATTAAAAAACAAAATTGCCGAAAGTATTTTCCTGTATTAAGCAATGTTTGGAATGATTTTTTCAGAATGTTCCTTCATTTTTGGAGAAAGATAATACGGATTTACATTTATAAATCTTTGATGATTATTTCAATTTTTTCTGCTTTACTTTTTAGTGAATATTTAATTTTGTTATTAAAATAAAACAGTAAAAAACAAGAAACAAACTCTTATATTGTTTATAACAGAAATCGTCCATTCCTACTATAACAAATAAATAATATTTTTTGATAACAATTCATTCTGCTTATAACTAATTTTTCACATATTTATTAAATCTTTCCCAATTTAATCAAATAACAGGTAAAAGTACGATTATATTTAATATCATTACTCACAATACATTTATGCTACTATTAATGAACATATTAAAGGCTTTAATAAAAATTTCTTGTTTATATCTCAATATGTGTTAAAGAATAAATATTTAACATATTTAAAGAAAATAATTTTTCATGTATAAGATATTGCAGTAGATATGCAATAATTTATTTTATAAAGTTATTTAATTAAAACCATACTAATAAATACAATCATTTTTTTCTCTGAAATATAAGAAAAGTCCAAAGAGAAACAATACTTTTATTAAATTTTCTACACAACTAAGGAACGCAAAAAAATTGTGCTTCATATTAAGTTTATAAATATATTGCTTTCATGATAATACTTATTTCATATAGTCCCACTAATCTCAAACTAATTGTCGGCGGATTTAACTTGCTAAATTTTTGTTTATCTGCATAAAAAAGAAGAAAAATTAGCAATTGTCTATTAAAATATAAAAATGTATTAAGCATTTAAAAACAGCATAAGTGGAATTCAAACTGTTTTTGAGTTTTTATGTTCTTTAAACTAGAACATACTTAATTTTTAAAGCATATACTGTATGAATATATTTTTTTCATTTTATATTTTTATTGCGGAAAATTCTTTGCATAAAGGATAATTTTCATTTTTTTTCTTTGCCATTAAAAAGTTGATCAAAAGAGTAATTAAAAACATTTTTAAAAGCCTTAGATAAATAATTGGAAATAAAAGTTTGCTTCACGTTTTTATAATCTTTAAAGTTCTAGAAAAAGAATTGTTTGTATTGAATAATCTTTTGTAAGGGAAATAATACAGAAAATTTATTATTCTAAATCCAAGAATTAAAGTTATTAATCTCGAAATTAATTAGTTCTAATTAACCAATTGTATATTAGATTTGTAAAAATAAGCATTAAGTTTCCGGACGATTGAAAAATGCAAACAATTTCTGTTTGTTTAAACTCTAAACTATAAAATTTTAAAAAATTGCACTTTAGCTTTTTTAATCTTTTGATAAAAACACGTTTATTATAAAACAGATGTAAAGAATTAAATTGGCCTAGTTTCTTTCAATATTAAAAGTACATATGTTTTCCTGCTTTTTCAAAATCTCTAAAATAATTTTTTTTTAAAAATGCTTTTAAGTTTTAAAAACATTTTATGAAAGCATGTTTATAATGCGTTAATTTCTTTTAATCTTAAAATCTTTAAAAATTTTTTAAAATATTTATCTGCATTTAAATTATCACTTTTTCGTATGTAATATATTTTTACAACATTTCAATTTTAAAATTTGATTTTTTAAATGCTATTGTTAATTAATATTCTTTTTCGTTTCGCATGCTTAAAAATAGAATTCTTATTTTTATTCTCAATATTTGTTAATTTTTTATCATTTTTAATTAATTAATTAATTAATACTAATATTATTATTTGTTAAAAATAGCTTTCTTCTTTTTATAAGCACTTTTTGTTGAAAAAAAAACATGTTTCCTTTGTATCTAACATATCTGTAGATATAGAGAGCAGCTAGATATATATGTATATAACTTTTTTTCAGGTGGTTTGGTAGAATTAAAAGGATCAAATATTTATTTCCAATAAAAAACTATCCTAATTACATGTTTTAAAATGTCGATTATCTTGTATCAATAATCTAAATAGTTTCCTTTCTCTTTTTCACCTAAAGAAATTCTTCAAAACCAGCAGATTATCAACAAAAAAAGGATAGAAAGAGAAAGAATTAACCGAAAAATATCAAATACGAAGCATCATATTAAAGCAATGAACATAGTAAATTTTAAAACAAAGAGGATTGATGATAAAATGGAAGGTATCATCAAAAAAGCATTTTTGTATCATTATACAGATAATTGTAGAATACGGAAATAGTGACAAGGATTTTCAAGTCAATCACTTATTATGTCTAAAAAGGCAGCAATAGAAAGCAATTCCAATTTTATTGTAACGAAAGAAGCAATTGTTTGAATCATTTTTTATATTAAAGGTTAACTACGATATGACCACGATAGCATTTAGAATACTTCTTTTGCTGTATTACTATAATATTTAAAGTTGAAAATGGTAGAGAGATTAAAATAATTTGTGATGTAAAAGTATAAAAAATGTTTTTTATAAGTTTTAGGATTCTGACGTTATTATGGTTACCATTATTATTATTTCATAATAAAAATTAATTTACTATTTGTATTTGCCTATGTATAATGCTTCGATATAATTTTTGATGATTAAATCTTAAAGCGTTTGAATTCATAAGCGTTTAAGCCATTCAATATGTTAAACATTTTATAAGCTTCATCACAATAATACTTTTAGATAATAATACTTTCATTGTTGCTGAGTAATAAAAAAATATTTTATTTAAAATTAAAGTGGAAATGAAATCAATTTATAATGATATTGAAAGTTTGGTCCTTTCGGATAATGATGATCTGTGATTTATTCTACAGGGAGTTTATAGCATGATATAATTAGACGTTCCCCCAAAAGACCTTTATTATTGATGATCTATCTGACAATCAACTGTCATAGATCTTAATCAGAGCAAAATTGAGCAGATTTCTAATAATAAACATGCATGGTTTACATATATATTTTATAAGCACTTTTAAATGAATTAATTCATTGCGATACGTTCAGAAACGTCTTTTCTCATAAATTTACACATATGAAAACACAGACAAATATTCTGAGATTTATCTTTAAATTAGATTTCTATTTTATAAAGTCAGTATATATAGCATCAAATGTATGATGACGTAAAAGAAATTCGATAAAACATATAAGGGAAAATGTTTGCTTCAGGAGCTTAAGATAATAATAATGGCACCATTCCATTAACTAAAGTCATTTCGAAAATGAGTCGGACGTCTAAATAGTTTCTGTCACTTCAGAAACTTTTAAAACTCGAATGTCACGGACTCTCTTGACTCATTTTCAGAGTAGTTGATGTTTAATGGATAATGAAGTCTGACGAAAGAGATTAGGCTGATGTTTGCCATTAACATATTTTTCTTTCTCATAGTGAATAGCATGTTTGTTTTTCTTCTACCATTATTCGACTGAAATGAAAGGGTATAAAACACAATGCATGGACTGCGAAAATTTGTCAAGTAGTAAATTTGGCATTTTGGTAAGTTTATAGTGATAATTCATTCACTTATATCATCATGATACGAGCGAATTAGCATTATCATTACTAGTCAAGATATATTTTTCAGCAATAGTTTATATAAATTATAAAGAAGAATTTTGATAATTTGGTTTTATATTATTTCTATCATAAATAAAAAAATACAGTATGAAAACGAATAGTATTACCATCGAAAACATTATCATATTATTGTTATCAGGAATAATATATAACTCGCCATTTTCCTATTAGCTACTATTTTTTTGAAAAAATATATTTGTTTGAACATAATTCATACAAAAAAATCTTAGAACTCCTTTTCTTATTTGTTTATATAAAGAAATTTGAAGCATTCGCATTTTTCTAAATATTTTAGTCTCTTCTTATCAGATATTTTGTATCGAGTTAAACTTTTAAAGGCTATTTAGAAAGTGATCTCAAAGTTTTTCAATGAAATCAGTTTTTATTATCTAAAATTAATTAGTATATTTCTTAAGCTTGAATATTGTTGTTTATCAGGGCTATTTGCTCTGAAAGTATTTTTTCTACATTTATGATTTATTCTACAATTAATTTTTATCAATAATATTTTCTGTACTATATATGTTACGATACAACATATATATATGTTACGATACAAAACATATATAGTACAGAATAGTACTATAGTATAGTACAGAATACTATATGTTACGATACAAAATTAATCCTTCAAATATCATTTAAGAAGTTTTGTTTAAACCATGTGACAGATAGAAATAAAATGTAAAATAAAATGAGAAGTAATAAAAAATAGTTATATATTTTTAATAATTAATAAAATAAATATTTTTTCGGTAAATCTTAATTTTTTTCTTTTATAGCCTTTAAATAAAAATTCTAATGAACTATACAAACTCAAAAAGAAATTCAGCAACAAAATTGTGAAATTTTCATTAGAAGTGGTATGTTTCCAAATTCTAAATTAGATGACAGACATGATGACAAAATATGAATGATGAATACATCAACAATTCACACACACACACACACACACACACACACAGCTTTGAATGTTTTTACACTTATTCATAAAAAATAATAAAAAAACGATTAGTTTCATTGTTCTTATTCTTTTGAAATTTTAGAAAATTTCTTAAAACTTTAATAACATAAGAATTGTAAATTCATTCCTATTTTATAGACTCTATTTAATTTTTTTTATTTGTGATAAGTAGTTTAATATCATTATTGAAAATTTTTTGAATATACTTTGCTTAGTTCCAGATTAGAAAATTAAAAATACTTCTTTGAATGAAAAAAGTTACTTATGATGAATATATAAAAGAAGATATAGTGTTTGTACTCTAAATAATTTATTGTATTCTTCAGCATAAAACGATGAGAATGGGAGTTAAATATAAATAAGAATGAGTTTTATGCTTTTGAAATACCATAACAATCAAGTTAATAACTTGATTACAATTATTTTCTCTATTATACATTCTTTATCTAAATTGTAGGTTTTTATACATACAATAATATTAAACATTAACTTAATCCCTTTCATCCTTTATGTGTGGACTCGTCGTTCTCAAATCAGACTGAAAATATCAAAACTCATTATTTTGTTCTACACAAAACCTAGCTAACTACTTATAACTGTTGCCAACTGCGCAGAATAAAATATTCGATATAATCTCGCTTTCTACACCTTTTATTGTAATCACATTCATAAATTATTTTTCAATGCAACTTCTATATGTATTCTTATTTTAAAGATTCTCCGACTTTAGGTTATTTAGTCCCAAAATACTAGTGTAATCTGATATCAAAATCCTCTGGTATTTCAAACTGAATGGGCAATCAGTATAATTTATTTACCCCTATCCTTTTAAAAATCTCTCTCTAACACAAAAGGTTCCCCAACGAGCATTTAACAATGCAAAATTCCTTATTTAACTAATAATCACAATCAGCAAGATGCTTAAACATACTCATCTGAAGTAGCATTACCTTAGAAAGGCAAAACAACTCTTAAGGCCAAATGAAGGATTTTTCTAACCGAAAAGCACTTAAGGGATCAATTGTTTGCCTAAAGACTCAATGAAACGGACGTGAAATCGAGTTCAAATACAGAATGAGGAGTTATTTGCTTAACTTATCAAGCTGAAGAATACGTGCACTTTTTAGAATAATGTTATTTTAACAGGTCTTATGTGTAGTCAAGTGTTGATTTCAGGAAACTAGAGTCTGATATTTCCGTATTTTATTCTTAATGATAGCCTAAGGCTTAGAATGTATTGTTTGGAATAAAGAGTTTTAACATAAATAATGTTTAGATTTATGCATGTTAAACGTTTAAGGTAAAGAATGTACAATTTAGAGTGTATGTTTGAACCGTTAAATTGCTCAACAGCAAATTCACGGTTATTTCATTTATTTCTTAGATTATATAATTTCTTAATTTGAATAATCTTATATTATTCTAGTTCCTTTAAGTAATTCAGAGCAATATAATGATTTAAGAATTTTAGAAAAATATTTAAACGATTGCGGTCAAGTATAACGGTTTATTTTAAAGAATATGACGAGTGGATGTTTGCTTTTCTTTAAATGTATGCCTTCTAAATTATGATAAATATAGCTATGAAACTGTTATAACTTAGTTTAATGTGCAAAATTGCCGAAACTAATAAAATAGGTAAAAAACTAATGAAAATTATTTTCTATTTAATAGTGGCTCTTTTATTAAAAATGCTAATTTGAGTTATTAAATTATACGTTTCAAAATATTTATAAATTCCTTAATCATAAATTAATTAATGGATATTTAATAATTACCTGTTATATTACTAACATAATATTTTTACTTTTCCTAAATTCGCCTTCTTGCAGTTTATTCGAACTGGTAAATATTTGTATGATTATCATCATTATCGAAGAAATAAAATACAAAATGTCATCACTTCAACCCTGAAATATGACAAATGAATTAAAACGATGTAATAGCAATTGAAAAACTATTTTAATAAAGTATAATTTATATAAAATTTTACCAATTGGTCTAATTTATTTAATTCCTATTCTTTATTTGCATTTAATTAAAACTTATTTGTTGGTCTATTTTAATTGCGTAATTATTACCTTTATTTTGAGTCTATAAATATTCTATACTTATATTAGAACTCAAATTAATTTAATTATTTTCCTATTTATCTTTTTATTTATGGCAAACAATAATTTTTATTATAATCGGGATTGAAGAATTAACTTGCTATTAAAATATATATTAAATTAATATAAATTCTTTATTTTATTTAAATCCATGAATGGAATAAGGATATCATATAGAAAGAATTTCTATATGAATTTAATAAAGTATAATTTATATAAAATTTTACCAATGGGTCTAATTTATTTAATTTCCATTCATTATTTGCATTTAATATAAAATTTCGTGAAAATTAAAATTTCATTTCTTAAAGAATTTCGTGAATTTCTTTAAAGAATTTCGTGAATTTTTCTTTCAACATGCCCCTGAAAACGTGGAAGTTTGAACTTGTCGAATAGGGTGATCTGGAATGATGAGAGATGTCACATTTATCATGTATTAAGACTATAAAATGGTTTTTAAAATAAATTTGATCATAAAGCCTTAAAGTTTTCTTTTATATATTTTTTAATTTAGATAGTATTAAGCTTACAGTAAAAGTTCAGAATATGTTTTCAAATAATAATTTTTCATTATGAGACTAAATTAATGTGAAGGTTAAGTGATATTTTTTTGGAATTCATTTTTTAAAGCTCTAAATATTGCGGTTAAATTTATTCCTTTTAAAAGATAATTGTTTCCTCAAACATTTAATTAAAAAAATGTTCTTTTGTAGAGGATTTTAGTTTAGATGAAGATATTTTTATTCTTGGAATTTTATAATTGTAAAATGATTATTTTATGTAGATATAACTAACAGTATTTACAAACCTATTTAACACCCATTTCTTGATACAATATTTGTTTTTTAATGGACATTAAATTAACTTTTAAAATAATAATACTGAAGCTTATGACTTAAAGTAATCAAAAATCACTTTAAGGTAATTATTTATTATAAAGAGAGTCGTGATGATCTGTTGGTAAAGTCGCTGCCTGAGAGCCAAAGGGTTTCAGGTTCAAATCCGATTCCACTCAAATAAAGTCGTCTATGGGGGTCTGTTGCACGTTAAATCTATCAGGTCCAAACGTCTTCCAGCTGTTGTGTTTGGGTGTGGAGAGGGGTTGCCATCTCAGGTGTCGCCCTTATTCTTGGACCTCGTTTCAAAATTACGAGATCCGCTCCAAAATATCCATAGAATTACTTTATGACTGGACATTATTATATAATTTTCAGTATCTAACAACTCAAGTAATGCCTACGAACTCAAATGAATTAACTATTGTAACTAAATATATATAGTTTATAAGACAAGATATTTAAAGGAATTAAACTTATTTTAACTAAATACACCAAACATGAAATTGATATTTGAGGTTTTATAATTATTAATTTCCTCAAGCATTAGCAATTATGCTGTCACTCTCTATCAATTAAATTCAAGTCTGAGAGCAACTGGACTTCCATTTAACTAATGTCTTTGTATGGGCAGAATCAGAGCAGGTAACTAGTCACATGAATTCCTCATTTCTCAGAGAAACGCGGAAGGATCAAAGATCTCATAATAATATGAAGGTGGCAAAACTGGGTGAAACTTGCTTGACATCAGTAAAAAGGAATTTTTCCAGCATTGACATGAGTAATCCTAACTACACTGAATTACTTTTGGGAAATATTTATTTTATTGAATGAGAAAAGATAATAAATAATACAGTAATTGATATCAAATTTTCAATCTGCTTTTTTTGTAGATGAATTTCATGATTTCGGCTCCAACTGTATATGCCTTGCTTTTTTCAAAAGAAAATGGAATTGTTCGTATATTTGAAAGAGAAACACAGGATTTTAAGTGGTCCTAGGAATTAAAGATTAAAAATTTAGATATTAAATGATTTTCCTACCAAAGAAAATAACTTCTATTGCAACATCTTCTAATCCATAAAGTAATAGTGATCTTTTGTAATTACCTAAGGACATTATGTTTATCTCAAAGCAATGTTTGCATTTTTTATATATTTACAACTTAGAATGTATTACAAAAAATTATATATTTGAATGAGAAAGATTTTTTTCGGCTAGTTCATCGTTATTGTTATAACAGATTTACATTATTCTTCAAGTAGAACCATTTATAAAACATAGTCTTTCAGCTTTAATTTTTCTTTCACACATATGAATTCAAAGGTAAAAAAAGCATTTCATAAAAACCCATGTTATCAAATGAATATCTTTATTCTATACGTTTTCAAACAAAAAATGCAAACTACACTTAATAAGCCATCAAGACTCAGAAACAAATCAAAAGAAAAAAATGTTTAAGACTGTTTATCTTCCTTCTTAAAGGATCATTATTTTTTTAACTTATTGGATAAACATAAGATCTAACTATTACAGAAAAAAAAGAACAAATCAGCTGCCTCGCATGGACTTACTGTTATTTTTTTCTGGGCTAGAAAAAATTGAATAGCATTCATTACAAAACATAATATGAAAAGCAGTAATCGAAACAAAAATCATGCAAATTTTATTTCATGATTAATAAAAATCTTCGATAAGTTTTTCAAATACAATGAATTTCTTTTTTTCTTGTAAATAATAAAAAAATCATTGTTTACACAAATGAATATAAAATATTATGTTTAACCGTTTCATTTTTTCATTCAAAATTCTTTTTTATTTGAAAAACATAAATACATCACTGAACATTTATCTTTTGAATTGCTCATATATATATATATAT
>JAOUZG010032859.1:7975310-7992757 GCA_026289955.1 Argiope argentata | reverse complement strand
TATACTTCTTTTAACGAATTTATGTTTTATTTTTTCATTCGATAGAAATATCTTTTTAATAAAATATCAAATAAATAAACACGCTTCATTATTGTAAGTAAACTTTAACAATAACTGCACATAGTATGTAGTTTGTTTATATTACATTTCTCCAACGTATTGGATTGGATGGATGTAATTATAGGATTAAATGATGAATGCAAAAAAGAAACATTATTTAAATTTTTTTACTACCCCTTCAATGTTGGAAAGAATTATTTTATTTTCTAAATAAAAATGAGTATGTCCGTTATTGTTTCATTTATGGAAACAAAACATGAATTTTTTAAAACTTTTTCAATTGTTATGTACTAGCATTTCTTCTTTTTATAATTATCACTTTAATATTTACTTGTTATATAGTTAATTAATTAATTTATATGTTAACTTTTTCTCCATGATATTGATTTTTATAAAATCTGGACAAAAAAGTAATTTAAAAAATAAATATGTATATATGATCAGAATTTAGTTTCAATTAGTATTTTATTTCAACAAATTTATGAATTAAAAAGACTTGTGCTTTTATTCTTATGTTCGGTACTAGGAGTAAGGTACTGATTTTTTTCTTTGTTGTAGCTGTACTTATGGCATTTGCCGTCACTTAACTCTTAATAACATGCCGTTATAACATCAAGAATCGATGTAATATAGCATCCTCAGACACCTGTTGGCTTACATACGCGCCGCCGACCACATCAAGTTACATTGATTGGTTGAAAACATACATTATGTTCATGCGACCTGCTATATAAATTTTTCTGGCTCTTCAGTGTGTATTCTATTCTATTATTATTTATTATACATGGAGGTTAAAATTGATGCTCTACTTTAAACTTTTCATAAAAAGTAAATTACTGCGCCAAATTTTATAAAACTTCATAATAGTTTATAAAACGTCAAAAAAATTTCTTTTTTTAAAAAAAATCACCACCAGGGACAAATGGTGCTGTACGTAAAATTGTTAAGAAAAATATAACTTGAAGACATCGTTTTGAAATGTATATAATTGTTTCTGAAATGTATTACAAACCATATTCATTTTGGTATCCATCATTTTATAACGGCAAGTTAAATAGCATTATACTGTATCAGAAGTCTAAGCATATCATGTTTCAGATCCGCCAAATTGTTAAGATCATCACCAAAAAGAACGCACTTGGGTACAACAATATAAATGTTTTGTAAGATGTTTCAGAAACGATTAAACCCATTTTAAGCATGTTTCTTCATGTCTTTTTTTAATTCATCAATAATGCAGATAGCGCCATTTTTCATCTGGTGGAGAGGTTTTGAACTTTCCGCTAGAAAGGAAATTTTCATCGCCTTTTAAAATTTATTATCATGTTTGATAATATGTAATCCAGTAGTTTTCCCTTTATAACAAATTCAATAGAGAATATTAATTATAACCACACTATTCTATTATTCTATTCTACACACACTGTATATTCTCTGATAAATTGCATTTTACGCTTATTCAAGCATCTTCCTATTAATGAAAAGAACTAACATAATTTCTCATTTAATGGAATTGACCATTAATTCTTAGTCTGTAAAAAAATTAACATTTTCAAGTGCATGTATGAATTTCGTTGTAATGAAAACTTTCTAAGAGAAGCAATAAAATAAAATATATTTATTCACAATACAGCCTTCATTAGAATAATTGAAATTCTGGACTTTCAGAACAAAACACATTTCGCTGAAAAACACACAGAGTATTTTCTGAATTCCCTTTCATTAGAGAGCAACCAGGAATAACTCCACTTTCTCATTCTTTTAAAGGATTATTTGGAACTTTAATGTTACAAACTATCCGAAACACATTCGTGTACAGAAATTCCAACATTCCAAATATGTTATTGGACTGAATGAGAGTGGTATTCCGTATGAAGGTGAATCCACTGCTTTTACAGTAGACTCGTTGAGTATTTATTTTTGCCTTAGAGCCAAAATATTTCCTAGATTTATATCAGGTTTAGCACTAATCTGACTTTCACTCTAATTCCAATGGTAAATTCTGAAGAAAATTATGAGAGTTTCTTGAAAGATTAGAGGATCTTAAAGAGTTGCACTCTCCGGGATTAGATGAAAATATTAGCACTGCTTACGGTAAATCCATTGACCTGATTGACGGAAAGTGGGCGGTTTGTTAAGTTTATAAACATTCATCAATCGCAGAAAAAATCATTCCTAAAACAAACAACAGAAAAATTAATGTTTAAATAAAATATATTTCCAATACATCAAAAGGTAAGGTATATAAAGGAAGTTAGGTTATGTTTAGCAAGAATATCAGGATATGTTACAAAATGGTACATGATAATAAATCAAATTTGAATGTCTATGTGAATATGTCTATTTTCTTGAAATTTCCATTATGTAAGATATATATTTTACTATGATATTGTAAAATATATATCGTTTATTTTGAATATTCAAATAGAGTTGAAACGGCCAAGTTAATTCTATAACTTGATTTCCTCGAATCTATGAGCCAGACAAAATGGTTAACTTTCAAATTTTCTACATAATTCTTACTATTAATTTGAAATTATTTGCCTTTTAATTTAAGATCTTTAACAATTTATTATTAGAATGAATGAATTACACGCACTGCTGGCCTAAAGTTAGCTTTAGCAATTCATTTAAATAATTTCTAATGTTAATACAATACGAGAAGTTACTTCTAAGCTCAATTACAGGTTAAATAAAGACAACAGAAGTTTTTTTATTCTTGTAGTTTCTTTATTTTTATTTTATTCTTCTTTTCTTTTTTTAATAGTTGTTATCCCTGTAGTAATTTCTAAATTACTTTAGATGCTTACAATTTGTAGATGCCGGCTTTCTGGCACAGAGGTATCACGTCTTCCTCTTGCTCTGGGAGTCCCGGTTCGGGCATAGCCGTTCTACTGAGTGCTATCTGTGAGATGTGTGAATGTGCCCCCCCCTGGAAGCGAATGTGGTGAGTGTGTAGCTAAGTCTTACTCCTGGCCCTAGTTGGAGATATTTTAAAAACAAAAGACGTTCCCTTTCAGCTTCAATCTGCTGCTGTATCAGCGGGGGTCTTGTGCAATATGGCAAGTGCTATAAGTAGCAACAGATTGTAGATAGTAATAAAGGACAATATGATATTTCCGAATTCTACTGTGATAAATGTGTTTATTCTTGCAAAAATT
This sequence comes from Argiope argentata, assembly GCA_026289955.1. Classification (NCBI taxonomy): domain Eukaryota; kingdom Metazoa; phylum Arthropoda; class Arachnida; order Araneae; family Araneidae; genus Argiope; species Argiope argentata. Next base: position 7,989,536 of record JAOUZG010032859.1, on the reverse strand, counting down.
TACAATCTGTTTTGCAACTCCATTATTATATTAAAAAAGGAAATTTGGGGTAAAAATTTAGAAATTAGAATGTTTATGTGTGAGTATGTATTTCTTTTTTGAGTTCAATTTACTATATAACGTTACATTTGTTCCTTAATCAAGCATTAAGAAAGTTTTAATACATTATATAATGTATTTAATGACCTACAGGTAATATAGATTAAACTTGCAAGAAACGATAGTTATATCATAGAAAACGAAAATAACTGTTCATTGTAATCTTTCGGTTATCGAACCGAATAGTTTTCTAAAGGATTTCCAGCTGCAGTCCTCTGATCTTACTAGTAATTACATCAAATTAAGTTATGTGTGAATCAGCTCATTGTTTCATGACTAATTTCATCATCAAATACTCAATTTAATCAGCAGTTTCCTTTTAACAGCTTATAGGAAATACCAATCAAGGCAAATTTAGTGCACTATTATTTTACGATACTTCATAATGGACCGAAGATTACAGAAATTATAAGAATCATTTTAATCATATAACTGATGATAAAGTGTGTCTCATTTCCACAATAATCTTCCGAATGCATTATACTACAAGCATTATGTTCTCTGACCATGTTCGAATGCAACTAAACTTTGAGCTGACGCGAAGAGAAATTTGATTATTCTTTTGAGTACCTGATTATGCATTCTGACACTTCCTCTATAAACTGACTCATACAACACAACTATTTTGATATGTATACTATACATGAAATGCACTTACGAAATTTTCAAAAAAAAGTTACAAATTGTCTTTGTTTCCCGTAAATTAGGGAATTTAAGATAATAAGCAACCAAAATAAAATTCAGAAACAATATTACAAATCCAAAAGAAGAATTATGAGTAATAAAATGTAAAAAAAAGGAAAAGCTATTAGATCTAGGAAACATAGTTGAGATTTAGATGCTGCAAAGAAAAATAAGCTTTATGCAAAAGAAGCCTTAATTGTTTATAATATATAATGTGTAAATATAGATAAAATCTTTTGGAGTTTATTAAGTAAAAGAAATGATAAAATTCTTCAAAGACTTTTAATGTATATTGCGATTACATTCTCGATGCTCTTTATTTTTCATAACAGAAATATATATTTTTTAAGAAACTGTTAGTTTCTTTTAAAATGTCATCCTGTAAAATGAGTTACCTAATACTGTTATCGATGCATATTAACCGAAATTGGACATGAATTAAGATGAATTTTAAAATATCTTAAATGCAAAAAATATACTCATTTTATTCATATATTTTCTTTGCCCTAAAATCCTCATTAATATAGGTAAATTAAAAACAATAGGTACATTAAATAAAATAGATAATAGGTAAATTAAAAATATGTTTGAATATTAGAAAGCACGACACAGAGCCCAATACTATGGATACTGTTTAATATCATGTAACATTATAAAATATTGTATGATGTATGAATAATAGTGTATACTGTGTATGTATTATATTTTGAAATATACGAAAAACATTACACAATATGAAACAGAAAATATTGAAGAAAATAAAAAGTATAGAATGATGCTTTAAAAACCTATTGCTACATATATTGTTATAATACACAGATATTAATATCTCAAAAAATCTACTCAAACATCAAGTAAATCTTCTATTAAATTGAAAAAAATATTAAAATTTATTATTTTTATTTTTGAATAATAAGAACAAAATATTAATTTATTTATCTCTTAATACTAAATAATTTTTAACTGACATAATTGTCTAAATATGATGTATAGTAATTATTGAAATAAGTAAACATTCATAAAATTAAAATTAACGTTTTTTTTAATTATTGTAATATATATCTTTTATCATTGCAAAATATCGGACAAAATTTTTCGACAGACTTAGTAAAAAATATACAAGTTCATAATTTTAATAATAAGTTAATAAATTTATTTTCAAATTTAAATATAAAAATCATACTTTATAATTTTTTTCTGATAAAAATGCAAACCCTTTTTTAATTTTATAGTTATGAGCAACTACAAATTCTTTCTTATCCATTAGATTATTTCTGAATAAATATACATTTCCTATTAAAAAAATAAGTTTTCAAAGATTTTGAATATTACATAATAAACTAAATTCCTGTTTATGAGATCAAAATAAAGTTTTATAATAACACCCATGCATTAAGATACCACAAACATATATAAAGTAAGAAGGTACATGAAACATTAATTAATTCATCTTTGTGGAGTTTCAGCACACAGGCCTTCAACGGAAGAGCATGAATATTGATTAGACCACAACAAGCAACACCACACATACAACCATATTCAATCAATTAAATTCAAGTCATAGCGTTGGGACACAACTTCGAAAGCAATGCGTTTACTGTACATAGAACCAGACATATGATCTGGACGAGAAACTTCCAGCCAAAACTTTTAATCTGTTAGATAAGAGGGGTGTGATTAAAAGGAAGAAAATAAAATGGAAAGTCTCAAACTTTAGGTGCATTATTGGCGTGAAGGAAGTGGATTTGAGTGTTGACAGTAAATATAAACGAGATTTGAATTAAGAAATTAATATGGATGACATTTCTCAGACCTTGTAAGTTATATATGCTATCTAATAAAATCTGTGTTTCACAATATTTGTGAATATTTTAGAAATGCGTTATTATCTGTTTATATTTACATATAAGAATTACATTCACAAAATTTATGCAGCTCCTAAGCGAAAGAATTCTTGACAGAAATAGTTTATAGAGATTTGCTAATTAATAATCACAATTGCCACAAAAATATAATGTTATCATATTCTTTTAAATTTTACATCAAATTAATATTTTTTAAAAAAAATAAATTAGAGGACTTTAAAAAAAAATGTCTTAGTATTATTTTATACACAAAAGTTTTTTTTCAATTAATTTTAACTATAATTTTTTTCTCTGCAAAGTATTTAGAAAATATATCCATTTTTTTAAAAAAAATTAATATTAAACTTGAAACCATGAATAGCTAATGCACTTAATAAAGCCCTTTAAATTCAAATTTTTAAATTCAATCATGATTAAATTGGATCAGGTTAGATGAAAAATAGAATGATAAGAATTGATTTTCTCACTGATTTACTGATTTACAGCAATCAAGTGAAAGTATTTATATTTATGCATAAAAATTGGCAGTGACTTTATTTTATATCTATCCAATTCGGCTGCTGCAATTTTTTTAAAAAAATATATAATTATTATGATAAGAAATATTTTTCATCACTATTTTAAGCTCCGTGTGTTGACATGCCGTTATTTATCCGTTAATTCTAACTTCTTCATTGTAAAGAGATTGAAAACGTTTATACTTATCAAAAATTTATCAAAAAACATTTTTTAGTATTTTAGTGATGAAATATTGTTTTTTTAACTGTTAGACAAAGAAAATTTCTTTTCTTAGAACTGCTTTTCTTTTACTTTTTTTTATCATGTCATAACATTATGTTAATTTGCCCATAAAAAAACAAGAACTTATTGAGCATCCCATTATTTGATGTAATTCTAAAATATAAATAATTATGCTTCTTTTCCGAAATGAATAAATTAGATCTAAGCAACTCATTTATTTCCATCATGATAAAATTCAAAATTTCAGTCCTTCAAATTGATTAATCAAAAATTGTTAATAAATCAAAACAACTTAACCTCAATTAATTCTAGAAATTTTTAGTATTGTTTGTAATTCATTCATCTTTTTAAAATATTTATTATAAGATTAATAATTAAACTGTTGATTAAATAAATCATTTGAAGTTGTATAGATAAAACACATTAACACTCATTTATTTTGATTTCGAATTCTTTCATCGTAATATATTGTTATACATTTCCTGTAAACCCTCCATCTCGAAATAGTCATTTAGGTAAATAAAAAAGTTCTCTGCAGAGCTTCTGCAACTTCTAAGTACCCGATTTTTCTTATAATCCCAATCGACATGGTGTGTTTAACAGCTTTATCTGAAGAAGAATAATCCGGACTTGCTAGAAGATTTCGGAGACAGAAAAAGGAATTTTCTTACTAAGAGTGCTTAGAGAATCCATTGTTTTTGCTGTGATTTCTTGTCTAACTCTGGAAATCCAGTTTAGAAATCAGCGGGAAAGTTGTTTGCTCAACTCATCAGTGTATTGGATACGTGAGTTTTTAAAAATGTTGTGTCTCAACAGGTCTTATGGAGTTAGATGGGAATTTCAACAATCTACAGTACGGCCTTTCTGAGTTTAACGTCCTATAAAAGTTCAGCTTTAGGAAGGATATTGCGGCTTAGTCTTTTATCGGGTTCTTTACTTTGATTCTCTGGTTATAGAGTCTAGAAGCTGTGTTATTTCCTACTTCTTTCCACACATTGGTTTAAAAGAAAAAAAATATTTATTTCTCTCATTTAAAAACAATGCATTAATTAAAATACATTAGTTTTAATGGAAATGTATTCACTTTTATAGTAAATTATTAAAAAAATTTGAACACTTATATAATTAATGTAACTGATAATAATGCTTAATTTCCCATACACTAGGGGAAATGAGTGTGTGTGCGTGTGTGTGTGTGTGTGATGTGTGCGTGCGTGTTTGACTCAGCCTTTACCACAATTAGGAGTTAACAATTTTGAGGCCATTTAATAAGATTGATAAACCAAATCGCAGCCAGTTATATCAGTTAACCTGTTTCATTGGCATTACAAAATATTGTCACAAAGTAGGATCAATAAAAAAATTAAACTGTTCAGTAATTATATAATTTATGATTCACAACTTCAAATATTGCTATCTTTGAAAATGATTTGAGGTAATAGATTTGCTTAGGTAGACAAATCTAGTAATGAGTTTAATTAGCATAATTAATTAAATTTATCAATTGATTAACATATATAATTAGCTAGGATCTCACATTTTTTTCATTACTGAACTCAATTCCTGTCAATAATTTGATTTTAAGTATTCACAACAAATTCAGTTCCTAAAATAGCAACAGTTCTTAAGGCATATTTAGTTTCATTTGCGCAAACTCCATCCTGAAGGAGCTAATTCAATGAATACCGTATATTAAATGAATATCAACTTGTAAATAAAAGACGTTTTTGATCTCACAACAGTTTTAGACGGATATGAATCTGATTTTCAGACCAATTGATCTGAAAAATATGAATCTGATTTTCAGTGGTTAAACAAAGCTTCAAAAAAAGTTTAACACGTTCGAAATTACATCAGTCTATCTACGAACAAACTAACTCAGAAACAGAAGGATTTAGAAGGATAAAATACTGTATGATCTTTTTGCATTAACATTATTAATTTGAATGGAGTTTAGAAGCAAATCGTCAAAAAGAAATGTTTCTACACTTGAAAAGCATAACATATTTTCAGATATAATTTTTTGTACTATATGAATAATAAATTATAAAATAAATGTTAAAATAATTAATAGTGTAAAATATCAGAGAAAGAGATAAAAATGAAAGAAATATGAGAATTCATAATGATCGGGCGATTTTAATTCATTTTAAATTACGTTATTATTTTGTTTTCTATAAAAATATTATTATATTAATATTAAAGATATATTTTCGCATGTTAATTTTATTATTTTTAAGTGATAAGACAATTAGTGATTTTTTGTAGAAAAATTATTGAAATAATTGAGTAAGTGAATTTATAAAATTTCGGAAACCGTAATCCTTTTACCACCTTTATATATTAGAAAATAAAGCAGTATAAGCCTTTAAAAAGTAATTGGCTAAAAATAATAGATAATATTTTATTATTGGCTTTAGAAGTCTGAGGAAAAACAAAAAAAAGAAAATCTCTAAAATATAAATAAATTACATTTTGAAAATTTGAATTTTATCATAAACTATATAATCGTTAACACGAAAAAAATTAAACCTCCATTAAAATCTTTAAAGGGAGTGCTTCTTGAAAAGGGCATGGATGTTAAAGAGTTTATAAGGAAACTTAGTTAAGGCTATATGCTGTATTAGCGTCCTTGTAATATTTCACTATTGATTCGAAAAAGAGTTCTTGACACTTTTGACAATAAATCTTAGTCCTAATTTTTTTAAAAAAAATATCATTTAATATGATAACATTTTGTGAAAGCATTTATTTTCAACTATATCCAATTCTAAAAATGTATTCCTTTGCACTTGTGCTAAAAAAACCAAATCAACCAGCCAACCAACCAACGTATTCCTTTAAATTTAGTTGTTGAAACCCTTTGGCATTCTTCTTCAAAAATTAAAAGCTATAAAGAAATACTAACAAAATATTATGCTTATTTCCGATGTAAATATAAGACCATTTTTGAGTAAAATGTTGTATGTAAATTTGTTTTCATTGAAAATAAACTAAATTCAAAGATGTTTCAAGATAACCGCATTCCATAATAAGGTACTTTAAACGCTTCTTTAAGTAAACATGTCTTTCATGATACCTCTAGTTGGAATAACTAAGCAAAAATACTTTATCGATGGTCTGAGCAAATGTTCAAAGTGTTAACGTATCTCCTGACGCCAGGTAATAGCACTTTTACACCTCCTCTTTTTGCAGAATTAACGATTTGTGGGTGAGAAAGATGTCACATATTTTTTTTATCTTTTTCTTCTGCATCTCATCGTGGAAGAAATCTCCCAACTCTCCTACCCAGAAAGATATTCTGAGGTGTAACATTTTATTTATTTATATGGTGCTGGCTTTCAGGAAAGAAGTGTTTGCAACATTCCTTGATCCGTGTAACAGTTTCTAAGCGAATAAAATTCGATGTTCTGCTTGGAAAATCTTTAGAGAAAATCTATGGTATCTGTGCTAGAATGCTATTTACTAAATGTGTTTGGCTATTAGATTTTATTTCGATGCTAAAATATTTATAAATTTCACACACATAATGCTATCCTTTAATATAAATTAAGTCTTAATTAATTTCCAAATGTTCATCATAATTTATTCTACATTAATTACTTTTTAAAATGGTTTCTTATTCTCTGATCTAATTCCCACTATTTCTTATAATTAATTAAACACGCGCTCTTTAAAATTATTCATTTCAGCATTTACCATTTCTACAAGAGGTGGGATAAGCATACTTAATGTATGGAATATTGTTTTTAAGACATTTAAGTTCCTCTATTCTAAAACTACACGTGGCAAAGAAATTTCCATCAAAACATCACTTTTAAACCAAAGAAGGGGGAATGTTGGTCTCGTTTGGTCTTATATCGGGATGTAGACTGACAGACGTCATAGGTTCTTCCTTGTACATATTATGCCTCCCGTAATGAAATAAAACGCGTTACAAATTTCAAAAGTTTCTTCCATTCGGTCATGTAGCTAATATAATATATAATTGTTATAAATGTGCTCCATCCAGTTTAGATTCAACAAAAGACTTATTGGTGGCAAATCAGTTCTTACTACATAATAGTTTGTGCTGTTTGTTTTTTAACGAATATTTACGTTTAAAAATATGTTTGTAAAAAAATCTTAAGAAATCTTTGTTTAGTAAACAAAGTTTTAATATTCTTTTCTTGAATGGCCAAACAGTCATGGAAGAACTTCTCAAGTAGCACACATATATTGCACAATATTGATCAATATTCGTAATATTGTTTAATATCGTATAATATTGCACAATATTGTACAATATTATTTTACAGGATGTGTTACCTGGTTTATAAATGAAGCTAAAAAATTTCGAAATGATCTATTCTCATGTGATTCTCGAGTATCTAATGGTTGTTTAGTATCTAGAGAATCGTACATAAGTTTATTTCCAACAAATAGCTTGTAGATAATGAATATCTTAAAATCTAATTGTTACCTATTACCATCTTGAATTTTAACATTAATATCTAGACCCTTGAATATACCTCTTTTTAGATAACCCACTCTGTTTTAATGTTCCTTGAAAAGGAAGTGAATGTATTCAGTTGGAATAAGCAATTATCAAATATTAGTTAGTTCCATTTAATAGCCTCAAATATCTCGTATCATATTAACTATGAATTTACTTTGTAATGTCCTTCTAATATTGCTTTTCAATGTCTTTAAAAATGCTCTACTTTATATTGTCTATTTACATGCAAATATTCAAAAGGTGGAAAATTCATTTTCAGAAAATTGTAAGTATAATACTGTTTCTGAGAATGTGACAGAGGTAAATAATATTGATAGACATAATTGTATTAATTAAAGAATCTACATTACAGAGAGGAAAGCTCTAATGATGCTGAAAAATTGAGATTTCACTGAAAGACGATTGATTGTATTGATAATCATAAACCGTACTTTACTTTATTCCCTTAGAATGTATTGTATTTTCATTACTTGCATTATATATGCTTAATGTGGATATATAACAGAAAACTTAAGCAGAATTCACGTAAAGCAGCTCACATTAATTATTTCCCTTTCAACTAAAAATGTCATCCAATTACTCGTGCATCTTAGTATTAATAAACAGGATTAGAATAGTTAATATGGAATAAATTCACAAATTCGATCAATTAAATATCAGGCAGCAATGAATGATATATGTTTTACTATCTTCCACAACACATTACGTTCTTGTACAGAAACTGAGGAATACGTACATTGAGATGCGGTTAAATACTTCCGACATCTTTTTGAGCCACTGTTGTGCTGCAGCTGGCTAAAATAATTCATCCGACTGAATGCCACTAAGCCACGTATCTTGGAATAATATTTTCACAATAACTGTAACTGGAGTGAATAGACCTAGAGGATTGAAAAACCTTGAAATTAATTTCAGTAGTAACGCTTTGCAACTGGTTCCTTAGATGCCCAAAAAATATTTTCCTCCACATCAATTTTGAAAACATTTCTGTCAGCATCCCATTAAACCGCTAAGACCTGGGTAATATGTTTAAAAGGAATGTGTTCTTGTTTCCACATCTCTTGAAAAATCTTAGAATTGGTTATTCATTTGGCTAATGGTAGGTTAATATATGATGTAAGTTTATTCATTTTTTGATACAGAATTGTAGCTTCAGTGTCTGTTGATGTTGTCATAACAAAATCTTCCATATAGATGTTTTCCCTAATGTGTTTAGTTGCAGTAGGGTATGTTTGTTTTTACATTGTAGCAAATTCACACAGATAATCTGATAATAAAAAAGAACTGGAACTGAGTCCGAAGGAAAGATGCGTGAATCGGTAAATTACAATTTCATCTTCTAAGCAGAGTTTTCCGTTGCCTTGTAACAAAGAAATCAAGTTGCGTCTCTGTCTTCAAGTCTGTCCTTCTGTCTCGTCCAAGCATTTCTACAGTATTAGGCTCATTAAGTAGCAATTCTACAATGCTTGGCTTCCGTCGCAAGTAATGGCTTTTTTGAAATTCGACATCTCAATAACATAGCCATGATATCGGGAAGTAGATTTGGTCCAATTTCAAGAGCATCTTTTAAAAATGGATGACCTAGCGAATGGGAAGAGGCGTCGAAAACTATACGACACTTCATTTCTTCATTTGCAATTTTCTTTACAGCTTGACGGGTAAATAAACGTTCTTTATTGCGTGCTTCATGTAATACGATTTTAAAGTGATTTTTATCAATATAATCTTGCATGCGTTCAGAATATGCTTGTTTAAAAACTCCGCATGTATATAGTTTTCTTTCAAAAGAATTAAAACGTCGATTTGCGACTTAATAATGATTTGATGAAATTTGAACTTCTGGTTTCCATGGTAATTTTACTACTCGTCTACCATCAATCATTTCAAAGGATTGATGAAAGTTTGGCAAGAGTTCAGAGTCACAGGTTATTTTTTTTCTCTTGAATTGGATGTATTACAATGCGTTCTAAGTTTCAGAATTCGCGTACCACATCGACCGATGCTTAAGTTAAAGTATTTCAATTAATATTATGAACTTTAAGAATGAATTAGACTGTTACGTGTGATCGAGATTCCCTAAATATATAGACAAAATTGAATGAACCATGGTCAGAGGAATCTAAAAGTTTAACTGGAGGTTCAGAACTCACAACATTCCAGTAGAAATCTGCACCGATTAAAATCTCAATTGGTAAGTTAGATAGTGAACCAACCAAGCCCGCAAGCTTCAGTCATTTGTTTTCTGCGAAACGTGAAGCGTCCTTTTGTGGAGGCGGATGTGATGCATACTTATGGAGGCTTTCGAATGAGATAATGTTGACTTTAGATTTGTCCCAAATGCTTGATAACTGAAACTGAACTTGTTTTCACGTTTGGCTAAAAGTAGAAGGGGACTTGAACTCTTAGGGCTCCACAGGTCTGGTTGAAATAACTGGAATTTTTGAATTGTTTACAAAATCAGAGGAGATGAAAAAAGATTGAATTCCACCATCCAAAAGGCAACTTGTAAGCGTTTTAATCTCAGTTGGACCTACTATGAACATTCGCTCAGTTTGCAAATGAACAAAGTTGGACTTAAGTGTATCGATTTTGTTTGTAGATGCAGTCCCAGATTGCATCGATATCAGTTGAAGTTTTACATATTGATACATGGCGTTTTTTCTTGAATTTAAAACATCAATATTTTTTACGACAGCAATTTTATTGGGTGTGATCACGGTTAGTACACATGAAACATTATTTATTGAAATTTTAAATTTTGTAAAGTGGATTTTATAGAATATTCTGAAACTAGTAAACCTTTGATATTATTTGCGGTAACTGATTCCTCCACTTCCTATGCTAAATATTTGATCAATTTTGTAATGGCACCCTCAAACAAGTTTTCACATTTGCAGTATACAACCTAATTGCAACATATATCATTTTGAAAAGTACGGTGTATTTTTGGAGCCAAAATTCTTCCGTATGATTATGCCTTTTCATCCAAAGTATCCACTGCTCGTATTCGTATATTACAATAGAAATATATATAACTCATTTAATGCTGATGGAGATTGATTTCTAATTGGTGTTAGGTTTTATAAATAATCGAGATGGGTTCGCATTATTTTATTCTTATTGTAATATTTCGATTTTAAAATATCCTTTGTTGTTGTATATGTATCGGCAGTTATTCCATTAACTAACCATTTTGCCTCTGCATCTAAATATCCTTTTAAAAAACATATTTGTTAATAAGTGATAAACGTCCATTTTTGTCTATGTAAAAACTGCTTCCAAAATCTGTGACTCTTCAATTTCACCACAGAAAGTATTTATTTTTATTGTGGTTAGGTTTACTGTAATGTTTGATAAAAAGGTGCGTAATTTATACCGTCAGCTATTGGCGGTACGGGCCATTTATACTGTCATATCTTGGCGATTTTGGCGAGGAAAATTTGGTGTTCGTATTTGCTTTCTTTATAAGCAAACATCGCTAAATGAGTAAACATCGCAATTTCTGTTTATTTTTAGTATTCTATTATATTTTCATAATATTCATCATCGTTTAGAAGTCCGTGGACCAAGGTTAGTCATCATCAACCATCTGACAAGGTTAGTTTATTCATTTTGTCTTGTAAGTGTTCAACGCTAAATTCTAAATCAGTTTCTTTACTTGTTGAATTATTCGGTTTCGTTGTCAGCTTCGTAATGGCGGCTCGAATTGTTGATCATTTACGTTTAATTAAATCAAGTTTCTCTTTCATGGTGGACATTATAATTCCGGTTCTTATCGAAAGTTTAAACCAACAAGTTTAGTAAGACTTATCCGTGTATGTTTCGGCACCAAAATGTCTGGGTTCTTCATAATTAAATTGAACCGAAATTATAAAAATATCACTTTATTCTTTCACTTACTTTCTTTTCTATTTACAGCTTTTGCCAGCTGAGCAACAAAATTATTTCATACAATCCCATGTTCTACAACATTGAACTATGGCTTTCTATACTTTAGTCTGTTTATACTTTAATTTTTAGACCATGAAAAATATTTTTACATTATGATAGCGTTAAACTAACTACGAATGTTAGGAATTAGCATGACTCACTCAATTTCGACAAATAATAAGAATTTAAAATATTAACTCAAATTAGTTTCATTGAATTTTGAAAATGATAGTTTAGTAAGCAAATAATTAAAAAAAGATTAAAATGAAATATGCTATGCATATTTCAATGCATCCTGTTAGAACACAATTTCTTCAATGGCCAAGAACTGCGTGTTCGTGCAAGTTAAATGATATTTTTATTCATTTTAATCGTTTCATTAAATGAGTCACTTTAGTAGTGCAAGCTATCCAAAAAACTTTGTTTCGCATTTAATATTTAAAAAAAATGTATATCAAATTTTCCTATTTATTTCATTTTATTTTTTGTAAATGACAACGCATTATTAAAAGCTAATTTTTTGAGATGCTCGTGTAGATAATAAAAATTTTATTTTTTGCCTAAGGATTAAAACGGTTATTTTACACCTACGGATTTTTGCTGGTGCCAGAAAACCTCATTCTGAAATCAATACCATGTTCTGACATGAAAATATTTTTTTTTCAAAAAATCTACTACTTTTATTTTTTGTAACACTATAATTTACGCCCTACTTTTCAGTTATTTAATAGAGTTTATAGAATTCGAACCTAAAAACAGTTTGAAAAACTTCAAGTGGCTAATCAAAAATTTACAATAAACCATTATTCACTATGATTGCTTAGACGTTTTCGTTGACTTTTTTCAATGACTTTTTTCATTTCGTTGACTTTTTTCATTGACATTGTTTTCATTGACTTTTTATGGGGTATTTATAAATATAAATGCTTTACATAGGTGCTTTTAGTATGTATTTTAACACATATATTTGCATAATAATTAAAATTTATTAATTAATACAATTATGGAAATTTTTAACTAATTAAAAAAATTTAAAAAAAATAAAAATTTTACTATGTAACCTATTTATAAAGTAGGTTCTTCAAATTATTTTACATTTTTTTTACCAATTTCCAATGAAAGAGAAAAAAATCATAATGATTTTGATAAGTCAAAAATTAAATATCATTTGTACTAGTAAATCCTGCCAAACTTTTCTATATCAATCTTTAGAAATTGATTTATCTATACCAGCGGGTGACCGAGCTCCGCTCGGAGAAAACAGGTAATTTGTAATGGAGAAGTATTCTGACAATGACGGTATCTTCTAGTTGTCCATTTGCGGGTAGAATTGAGTTGATCGCTTGTTGTTCCAAAATTCCGGCTCCTTAAAGAATTTTACGTAGAGGTGCGTTCTGCATGTTGAAAATGTGGCTTGAAATCTGATGAATGTTGAAATGTCGGACTTTGTTGACGGTGATTTGAAATCGAAATCAGTTCCTTAAATGTTTTTTTGGAAATTTGAATATTTGGAAATTGGAATTTTGAACGAATCAAAAAGAACGAATCTTTTTAGTTAACGAACGAGCGCTAAATTCAAAATTTCATTAACAAATTTCCCTTAATAAAAAGCAGTTGAATTAGAATCGTACTTTTTTGAAAGAAAATTTAGTAAAAATATCAAAATTATCCTTATTTTTTTCTGATGAATGTTGAAATGTCGGAAATGTAGGGTGGTTTTCGACTAGTATAAGATAAAATTAAAACTTAAGCTCCAAGCATGCATTACGAGTAAAAGGGAAAAAATTATCTTATTAATATGTTGCCATCAGATTGACAAAAACTCAAATTTAAAAAATAAATAAATTATTATTGCTCATTAAACATATAAAAATGCAATTTTCATCACGTGGTTGCATGAAATGAAAAAATATATATATGAATATTGATATAGATGGCAGCACGTTACCACTTGAAAATTTAAGTAGCCATTATGGCGAACTAATCAAGTTTGAAAATATCCTATCTGTAACTCCGAACTGCTCAACCGTAGCGCTTCAAAACTGGCGCCAATCGATTCCTCGTGGCCAAAAACCCCAGACCTCCAAGTTTACCGGAGTTTATTAATTCTGGGGTGATTTTCGACTTGACAACCATTCCTCGTATTATAGTATAAGATGAAAAGATTTTGTACCACTTAATTGCATTGACTGCATTGCATATTTTTGCATTGTATACTGCATTGACTGCATTGTATATTTTTGCATTGTATACTGCATTGAAAGCAATGTATAATTTTAGTATCAGAAACAAATATCCCAGATAAGCAATATGATATCAATAGTGTTTCAGGTTGATATTATATAAAAGGTTTTGTAAGTTGATATTATATAAAAGGTTTTGTAAGTTAATATTATATAAAAGGTTTTG
>JAOUZG010032859.1:7948971-7975300 GCA_026289955.1 Argiope argentata | reverse complement strand
ATATTATATAAAAGGTTTTGTAAGTTAATATTATATAAAAGGTTTTGTAAGTTAATATTATATAAAAGGTTTTGTAAGTTAATATTATATCAAAAGTTTAGCAATAGGTTTCATTGACAAAATTAATTTTACAAAATACTTTTTCCATCTGTTATTTCTTTTTAATTCAAACCTGTATTTACTTTATATCAATATATTTTTCACTCTATATGAAAAAAAAAAACTGATGATTAATAGCCATATGTCTAGGAAAAAACTTTCCTAAATACCCTTTATTCAAACGATAAAATTTGTAATTATCATTTCACTTTTCACAGAGTTTTCACCTGACAATTGAAAGTAATTTCAGAATATTATTTATTTAATTTTTATAACATCCAATCTCAGAAACGCAGAGCTGGCATGAAGTGCATCCTTATTACAAAATATTAGTATGAGTAACTGGAGAATATATTTATATCATTGAATATTCCAATTTTTAATAATATTTTGCATGATTGAGCAAATGGATTAACTATTTAATGCGCGTGAGTGTGAAGAAAATTAAAATTTGTAACGAAATGGAGATGCGATTACAAGTGTAATGCTTTTTAGATGCATTGAAATGCCACGTTCAAGTTCTATTCAAAATGAAGTCAAAACTTTTTATTGATGTTTATCACCTGATTTCCTGACAATCAAATACTGAGGGTCTGGACAGCAGATACTGTGATAGTTTTACGTAAAAGAAAATGTTGAACAACCTTTACACACAAGTTAAAATTTATATAATTAAATGAATTAATTTCAAATTTATTTATTTACAAAATACAAAAATAAATGCTTGATGAAGCATAATAGTTTTTTATAGAACAGATATTTACAATAGAGGGAACAATTTATGTTATTTCTGTATATAATTACATTAAATTATTTGATAATTGGTTTTTATAAGAAATTCTTAAATAATTATATAAGGATAAATACTTTAATTTATTTGATTTTCATAATTCTAGATTTCAAGATTTTCATCAATATACGAAAAAATATAAGGAATTAAGTTAAAATATCATAAAATTAAAACCGAAGGCTTGCAAACAGGATATTGAGCAAAATACGATAGCTAAGGAAATTCCTCCTTCAGATAACTTCAGAAGCTTTCTCTTTTAAAATTAACTTTCTGAAAGCAATTTTGCAAGGTATTTAAAATAAATTATTGAGCAAGACAGCAAAGCAACGGTTTTAACATTTTTTCGCAGATTATACTGGATTGCATGTAAATTCATTTGAAGGGAATTGAAAGACTAACTTCAAAGACTTAAATACCTGAAAGCTAATAAAAGGATTTTAAACACATAATTATGTGTTCCAAGTCTTGCAGTAAAACTGGTAATTAATTGATTAATTTTCACTAAAAGGAAAGAAATCGTCTTAAAGCTTAGTAGATAATTAGTTTTGAAAATTGGTTATGATTTTCAGGTAGTTTTTTTAACATTCTAATTACTTTTCTATACTTTTGCAATCAAATGAATGTGGAAATTGAAAGCTATATATAGAAACTTATTTCAGAATATCTATATATTCATCTAGTCTTATAATGAATAAAAAATTACTTTATAATGATTTTAAAGAAATTAAAAGCTAAAGGCTCTGAGGACAGCTGTAATTACATAGCATTTAGAATCAAATGAATGTAGAGTTTTTCTTCATATTGTAGCACTGTCAATTTTTAAACATCCATCTCTAATATATATATACTCCTTGATATTGAATTCAAATAATTAATTGTTACTGTTTTGTAGCCAGATTTAAATGTTTCGTTATGAAAACGAAATAAAATTTCTGAAATATTGTATTTTTTAAAAAAAATCTTTCTAATTTCAAGTTCTTTATTTTTTTTAAATGTATCGATGTAATTTAAAGAAATTTTGTATTGTTATGAAATGAAAAAGTCATTTTTTTAAAACTTCATTATGATAGTTTGAGCAACAGTAAAGTTTTATTATCAGTTTTATTTCACAGTAGTTTTATATTAAATTAAATAATCTGGCCTATGAATGTTCCATAAATATGAAAGTACAATGCCCATTTTTAAGATTTTATTCTTTAAAAAATTACCTACACAAAAACATAATTGATTGATAAGTCAAGACACAAATCAATACAAGCACCTGTAAATTCAAGACAATAACAAGTAAAATTCAATAACTATTATTGAATTTCATTTGCAATATTTAGCTTTTATCTTGCACTATTTAGAAATCTTGGTAGCAATATCATTATATATATTCTTCAAGTAACTTAAAATAAAGCTACAAAGATAGTTTTATCTGAGTTCTTTTGATAATTTGAAATCTGCTGTTGTTTAATGAATGCGCATAAATCCACTATAAATGTATTGCTATTGGTTAGAAGTCATGTAAAAATCTATTAATCCATTTCCTTTGAACATTTTTAACCAAACATTTGTTAAATGATTTTTTTTTTCAGTTTAAAAGGGAATTTATTTTATTCTTATGTGCTCCGTTTTATGACCTTTTAGTAAAGCCATGTGTATGAACGAACAAACTGAACGTAAAATATGATCATCAAAATGGAGCATATTACATATATCATTATGGTTTTATCATAATTACGGGTTATAAACTAATGGATGGTTGAAGGAATGGGATGCATAACTTCCCATGCAATCATGAGATGTTCGCATTGTTTCTCAAAAGTCAGTATTCTTTTTGAGTATTATATACTATAATGTGGGTAGAATTCAATAATTAAGAGCCTTAATTAGGCTATTTCATTTTTATATTTTTAAGTTTGTATCAAAAATGGAGTATATCTGCTATATCTAGCTATTGTTTGTTCCGAACAACTATATTCATTTTTCAATTTTTCGTTTCATTATACGAATACTTTTAACGTCCCTAAAATATTCTGAAATCTCATTATATACCGACTAAAGGACTCATTTGAGCAGACAGAAGTCTCTTGTTGGTTGATACTTTACTTCTTAACGCACGCTTCTTCCGCTTTTTGGTCCAAAGGGTTTAGGAAGTTACTCAAAGGCGATAAAATGTCAATTATTAGACAATATAAAAGTAATTGTTCTTTCAAATCATATCTTTTTTTAAAAAAAAATATTTCCTTTCACATATTGCAATACATTAACTGCGAAAACTTTAAAAAGTGTAAGCGATTGTGTTTAAATCGGTTTAATTCGTCTTCAGAGTAATTTAGTATTCGGATATCTTTTTTTCCATTTATATTATGAATACGATTATGTTAAAATATTTAGAACATTTTTTCATAAGAATATATAAATACTTTCAATTCAAAAGTTTAACCAATGACGAAGGAAACATTTATGAAACTCAATTCAGTATTTTTATATGATTCCGAATTTCGTGTAACGTTTCTTTTAGTTCATGGTGAAAAGGAACTGTTTTATTTTTCCAAAAAGTGACAATTTACTATTACTAAAATGTTGAATTTCATTATTAAAATATGCATTATTGCTTCTCTTTAAATTTCATCTTAGTTTGAAATATACACATTTGAATGAAATATTTCGCTACATATTCTTGTAAGATTTCATGATATTGCATATTTTTCTAAATACTTTCATTTCGTAATGCATAAACATATACATATTTAATTTCAATACTTGCAACATCTTATATAGTTGACTTCCTATTGATTGAAAATATGAATTAGCATATAAAATTAAATATCTTATTCATATTCAAATCTATATCTAAGTATTTAAAAAAAGTATTTAGTAAGTAATGCTTAGAATGGTTTAAAAAATCCTTTTTACAAGTAAAACGTGCAAACTACTTATTAACTTGATTACTACAATAACTTAAAACTACTGATTTTTTTAAAAAAATTTTTAAGTTTATATTGATTAATCATGACATTTCTTATTCGAACTTCCAGATTAATCCCACCCTTTGTTTCAAAAGGGTTAAAGTAAGTAATAATAAAAATTGTCGTGCTTTCGAACAAATTTGGAGCGTCTGGAACATTTTTCATTAACGTTATTTATCGCTAATTTTATATTATATTAGCCCCTCTAACTCATAAATAAATTAATATAATGCTTTAAAATTTTGTGTTACTCTTAATGTTATGTAAAATTTTAAATAGCTAAGGTGAAAATTGCAAAAAAAGTCTTTTTAAATGACCCTGGTCGCCTTAATAAGTCATTTACTTGTATTAGTCATTATTATTATTTATTTGCGAACATCAATAATTCATTCGATATTGAGAAAATTTATTGCACGCGCTGTTTTTATGCAGTGAGAAAATAAATAATTATTTTAAACTATTTAATGTATAATATTTTTTATTATATCCAAGTGTTCAAGAACTTTTCAACAAATTGCATTAATATTTAGAATATTATTTGCAATTAACATTTTTTCATTTTTTTAATCCTAAAAAAATGAAAGGCATTTACTGATAACTTAGAGATACATTTAAGGTAAATAAATTAAATTATACCAAAATGCATCTATTACTTTTAGGACAGCAAATAATTTTAACACATTTCGAAAAACTAATATCATGAATTGAAATTGTATAATCTATGGAAACCATCAATATCTTCATATATCAAATCCTGTCGTTCTAGGATCAAGTCATGAATACAACATTTTGTAAAGGAAAGAAAAAAAAATCCCAAGAATATTCAAGCTAATCGCATTCTTAAATAGGATACATCGAGAGCATCTCAAAGCAAAATGCTTTTCTGCATAATGCAGGGTGGGATAAAGATGCCGAAATATTTTTTAGATGTTATGTAGATGTTGAAAGTGTCAAAGGTTCTACGTGGCGCTGGGTAATAGCATTCTTTCGTATTCTCTTTACTCGGGATAAACATGTTTTATCGGCTAGAAAGTTGTCACCTGCTCTTCTAGGTAAAATATTTCCTCCGAGATCCATATCCTTGGGGATATTAGGTGCTTATTTTGGAGAGTGCCATTTTTTTCATATATTTTTTTAAACTTTTGGAGAAAGGGTTTTCTTCACTTACCTTTCTATTGAAAGTAGTTTTTATAGGAATGAAAAAGTAAACTTTGTATGAAATATTCTTCGAAATTTCTTCATGGAATGACAAAGGGGGGACTCAGAGATTTTTTTTTAATTTACAATTTATTCAGCCAATATTAAATTTTAGCTTGCTATTTGAATCCATACATACATATATGATGAAGTTTATTTTTTAAAGAATATTGATTAAGTAACATATAAAGGAAAAACACTTATTCAAAATAAGTCTGTTATTTTTATTTCCACATTTTTATATTTAAAATATATTATGAATAAAATCTGAAATTCTAGAATGTAAAGATGCAGTATTTTATTCAATAAAATGCAAATATTTTATAAAATATTTATATTTCATATTTATATTTCCTTGAAATTCTGAATACTTCTCTGATAAACGAAAAAAAAAAATGAAAATGAAAATGAATTCCGTCGGTTTCCTTACCTTTCTATATTTTTAAAGTGTCGTGTTACGTTTTGAATTTGAAATTTTCAGATAGAAGCAAAATTTTTAAAATAATTTTTATAGTTA
Source organism: Argiope argentata (assembly GCA_026289955.1). Lineage (NCBI taxonomy): Eukaryota > Metazoa > Arthropoda > Arachnida > Araneae > Araneidae > Argiope > Argiope argentata. The sequence continues at coordinate 7,969,740 of JAOUZG010032859.1, read as the reverse complement.
TTTTATATTTTTTAAATGGATTGGTTAATGGTATGTTTAAAATTATTGAAGTGTTTATCTCTAACTGTAGCAAATAATTTTGCGAAATTTGAGTGACATTTTTTTGACTATATATATGTTACTGCATTCATAATTAATTTTATTATTTTTAATCCATGTGTAATTGTAATTTGAAAAAAAATTGCATTTGAAATGTATATATATATATATATATATATATATATATATATATATATATATATAATATTACTGAGAAACTACCATTTTTGATTATATAATGCCATTTTTACTCCACTTATTTTACCTGAAAGAGTTCTTTTACTTAAGATTTTATCTAAAAGCCGTTTTTTCTTAAATAAAAAAATATGCTAAAAGCCAGATTTTAAAAAATTGTGTAAATTGGTTAGTTGAAAAATTAAATAAATTTAGATGAAAATTTCAGAACTTTAGAGCAGTAAGATTCATGCAGTGATATGCCCATAGTTACCCACATTTACTTTTATTATTAACCTTTTTACTGGTTTATTTTTCTTACCATCTAATAAGATGACACCCTCTATTTTGGGAATATTTACTTATTTTGATTCAAATGAAAATCCATGGAATACTTGGCTTATCTACGTATTCGAAGCCATTTTACTGTTGAATTATAATTGTTATGAATGGTTTATTTTTTTAGAATTATCAATCGATTTACGTACGGCCAAACCGGTTAAGGGGTTAATAATTATACATTTTGCCCTATAGTATAATTTTCTAAAGACTTGTGAACATATTATCAGCTTTCGCAGCTCTGGAATTGGACATTTAATACTAACGAATTTACTTCAAAAATAATTGGTTATATTTTAATCCGAATGTATAGCTTCCAGATCGAACAAGGAGGAAATAAAAGAGGAAAATATAATAATTTTTTGTAAATATATTCTGATGTACGTATTCAGTTGAAATATATAATAATTAAAATGAGCACGCCATATTGATTTTCGAAATTGAGATTTAATTTAATTAATAGCAATTAAAAAAAACTTTTCAAAATGTAATGAGAAGTTAAGTAATTGCTAATTTAAACAAAATTTTAAAACCATTTATCAATTTTAAAAAATATTGCATTTCATCTATATTAGGTTATGGGCCAAGTTTTTCTTTTTCTGAAATTTGACGATTTCAAAAAATTGAATAACTTTCAGAACTGAATTTGTTCGTTTGAAATCAGTTTCAATTATATACATTATTATTTCAAACTTTTATAATATATGCAATATTTTTTACATACTCTTGCATTATTTTAAACCAAATATAATGTTTTAGTTTATTTCCAAAACTGTTTGCACCTCCACTCTTATTAGTAATACAGTATTATGAGCGTCTTTACGATTGAATATCTGTATGTGTGTTTATAAAACCTTTGGTATTTTGCATCCATGATAGTTTCAATTAGATTAACTAACTTTGGCACAAATTTGTTTTTCAAAAATAAAAATCGCACTTTATTTTTAAAATTTTATTTAACCAATTAATATTCTAAACAAATTGTAGCTATATTATATGACAATGCCTAAACAATTAAAGCATAAACAATCATTATGCTATTTTATAATTAAAGGAAATGTATTTTCAGAGAAAATATTTTTTCTAGTGGCTTCTTTCCTAGTTTTGACATGTTTTTTTATAGAGGGAAGCATATAAATATCCAGCAGTGTATGTAACAATAATTTAAACTATTCTAATTTTATTATTAAATATTCAATTGAAATTTTTTTCTTCTTTTATGCTGCTAACTTATTATTATTATTAATAATAATAGTAATAGTGAATTTTATATAATGAATAAGAAAGTGGAAATTTCATAAGTAGTATTGAAAGTAATCTAATATCCATTAAACCTTTTAAATGGATATTAAATTTAATTTACTAGACTCTATAAGAGATTCTAATGCTATTTAGAGAATATAATACTTCTATTAAATCAGTTAATCACTGAGTGTAAATTTTTTCTTATAAATTCATCTTAAAGAAAATGCCAATGTCAAAAGAGTTTCGTTTAGTTAAATGGAAAAGTTTGCATTTAAAATACTTTTGCCCTGCATCTATTTAATCATACATTGATTAAAAGGTATTTATTATAAAATGCCGTTAATTATATTCTAGTAAAAAAACACAATTCAAATCTTATTATTGACCTTTACATTAAAATTATATTCTCAGCCTATTCAGACAAAAGGTTATTTTTTTGTATTCATTGCAGTTCAATAATTTAATTAATATTCATTTAAGAAAAATTTAAACATTATATATTTAGCAAACTGCATTTTATGATCAACTTCAGAAAAAAAATATGACTTACATTTCATTAATTAATTAATTGAAACGAAATCGATCTTGATGTCAGTAGAAAATTTCTAAGATAGTCTGTTTAAATGGTTTTGTTGAAAAATATTACTTAATATTTAAAAGAAAGTACGCTTTTAAATATTCCGTTATAATTATATTCCGAAAGAACATTTATTAGTTGATTCAAAATATTTTTAATATTAATATATTGAGGACCTAAATACTTAAATAGCAGACAGCATTAAAAAAATATTAATTACATATTGATAATTTAAATAGCTAAATACCGAAATTCGCTTGTTTAAATTTTGATAAATATTTGACTCAAAAGAATAAAGAGAAAGAACCCTGTTTGGTTAAATTGAAAGGTACGGCTTTAAAATAAATCTCCTTAGTATTTTTCGAAAATTCGTAATCTCTAATTACTTTTCACAAAGACTTTTCTCTGTCTATCAGAATTAGAAGAAAATTATATCCACAAAAGGATTTACGATTTCCTTTGAAAAATGCATAAAATATTATTTGTTTTTTGGTTACAGTTTGGCTTTAAGTAAGAATATTTTAGGACATATTTGTAGTAATTGAAAAATGGGAAAGTAACCAATAGCGTTCATTGAAATCAGTTTGTAAAGCAAATTCTTTAAGACAATCATTTAAAATACATCGTTTGTTTCATGTAAATCGCTTTAAAAATGACTTTGCTTCAATTTTTATTACTATCATGATTTTTGATACACTTTCAATATCGATTCCTATTTAAAAATATTTTTTATCTTCTAAATTTTTCTTTTTCCTATTCTATTAAGAATTTATTTAATTTTATAAAAATAAAAAAAAACAGTTAAACGTGAAAATATATATGATATAGATTAAACAATACTTTCAGAGACTAGATGACAGTTAAGGATAGTTAGAAAATATTAATTAAATTATTTTTTAAAATATAATTAATAATCAAAATCCCATTTTTTGTTGAATTTTGTTTGAAATATTCTTTTACTGCTTAGAGTTTATAATAGAATGTTTATTTTGAACAATCTATTAAAAACAGATACAAATTTAGGTTATTAAATAGGAATTTTAAATTTAGGATATATCAGTGAACTTATTTTTTTTAGGATGCATAAGTGAAAAATAGTTAGAAAGTAATGTTAAAATATTTCAGATGTAATTTAATATAGACCTAGACGTTATTTTGTGCAAAGCGATAGGATACTATAAGAAATGTCTATTTTTATCACTGATTACTTTCAGAAATTCAAGCAAAGCTTTGAATATGATATTTTTCAAGACATTTCTTCTTAAACTTTCCATAATCTTTAATAAAGTTACAACAGACTTGTACTGATTTATAGATTGATTCGAACAAGTTAAAAGGATAATTTTATAGAATAAGACGAAGAATTGTGAATCGATTTTTTAAAAAATTATTTGTAGGAATGTTTCTAAAATACAAATGATTAACCGAAATAGAAACATTTGATTATAACCGATATTGAATTGCAGTGTCTTGAATAATAATCGTTCAGAAGACAATTAGGTGTTTTTCAGAAACTAAGGTATAGAAAAACCGTATAAATCAATCACAGTTTGAAATCAAATTTCAGGATAATAATAAAATATTCTCAAATTTTCTAATACAGTTTGCTGAATTATACATTAATACATTATTCTGAATAGTTTAAATATTTCTAAAAATGAATAGATTTAAACAAAATTACCAAACAATGTCAACTATCTTAAATAAAAAAGGAATAAAAAACTTAAGATTTCAGTTGAAATCCATGCAATTTTGAAATTTTAAATGTAGAAAAGAAAGCAAGTGAGGACGTCGTTTTAAATGTATTATTATTTTGTGCCTGCTTTGTCAATAATAAATTTGACTTTCAATTTTTAATATATATATATATATATATATATATATATATATATATATTTAGATTCAGCTTTAACTTATAAATTTCCTTATTTTTAATTTCGAAACAATCTGAAACTATTCTTTATTTAAATTTTCATAAGAATATCCTTTATTGAATTTTCATAAGGACATATTAAATGTCAGAAGAAAAATATAAAGTTAGCAGATCATATTCTCCAACAATATAGAAAATATGTGTGTATACTTAATTTTTTTAAAGAAAAGAACGCTTGATTTACATCTACCAAATGTGACAAATATACACTTAGAAAATTCGACAACACATTTAAAAACATTTTTTTCTCAAATATTAATTAGAATTTTAATTAATTAGAAATTATGCTGAATTTATTCACCAGGACGTTCTAAAATATTGCAAAAGCAAGATAAACGTGATGTTGTTTCATAAATATTCTTTTTAATGGCACCAATTTAATAGCTACGCAAACTGCTACCAAATTTTGACAATTTAAAACATTACTTAATTTTCAAAAATATATTACATTATTGCCCTTATGTTGAATTTTTTTCCTTCTTTTCATCAACTATATATCGCTCTTCTTCCTTTGTTGAAAGTTAAAGATGAATGTTGTTTAATATCTGTTTAGTTTACGTGATGGATAAAAAACTGAAATTACTTTCCGACGAAATATTTAAAATAGATAAAACATGTATATACATTTTTAATGACACCATAATTTTATGAAACTGGGCCCTAGTAAGACTTTCAAACCACAATAAATAGAAGCTAGGTCAGGTAGTTTATTAACTGCATGACCTAAGTTCTATTCTATTCTTTTCTAATTACCTGACCTAAGTTCTATAAGACGGTGCTAACATCAAACAATTAAGAGGAATCTTGAACGAAGTTATATTAAAGCCATTTATCGGAAATTAATTTTAGTTTATATATCTGGCAGATCAGCTGATCAGCAAGGGAAACTAGTTAATAACCAAAATATTGAGAAATAAGATTCTCCTACAACTTTAATTAACAAATGAACTAAAAATTTGGAATTCGTACGCATGCTAGTTAGTATTTTATATCCTCAAAGATAATCCTATCTCTATATATATCTTGGATTAAAACTCATTATATCTAATTTATATTTTGGATGTATATCTCGGATTTAAAATCATGCTTAAACTAATACATAAAACAAGTTTGGTTCTCAGCTCAGATCCCTTTTCTAAAAAGCATGACGCTAAAAAATATTTGTGGTAAAAACGACTAAGGATTCCTTATAGACGAAAGTTTAGGGTAACGTACCAAAAAGGAGAAGCCAAAAAAATAAAGGAGAACAAGTAACATCCTTCTCGTCGATAAAATACGTTTATTCTACGGAGAGGGGAGGTGTAAGTATGCTATTAAATAACACCAAACAGATCCGTTGACATTTCTACCATCTGATCAACCCATCAATAAAGTATTTTGGCTTCTTTATCCCATTCTGTGGTAAGAGGGGAAAAAATGTTTTCTTTAAGATGCCTTCTGAGTATCCCATTTAGGATCACGCTTAAGAACAAACATCTTCAGATTTTTTTTTGTTATGCCATATACAAGAAATACTAAGGTGTGATCCGTGGGCGATAACACTTGACCTCTGTGAGTACGAGAGGCTATTTTACAGTTTTCAAAAGATGAGCTTAGCTTTAGAAGTTGAAACCTTCAAAAGAATATTTTCATTAAATTTGAAAACCTTTGGATGAGATTACAAAAAACAAATGGTTCTATTTTCGAATTTGTCATATATTTCTTATTCTGAAAATTGGAAAGTTTTACATATATTTTATTTAATGTTATATATATTACTTTAATATTTAAAGTGGTACGAAGAAACACACAGATTTAAACTCTTTAATCATTTAAAATGGTGAAATTCTTCTAATAGTAAAAAGTAAGTTAAGTAAATTGCATTTTTAAAATAACTGTTCCTGAGGAAATTGTCTCCATTTATTTTTTCTTGTATATTTATTTGTTTTAGAAATCTGTTATAATAATAACATATTCTTGACAAATATTTATATAATCAATAGAGAGGATATATTTATGAATTTTCAAGTGTTTTTTAATACTAATTTAGTCGTAAGAAATTTCAAAATCTTATATAGGATATACTATTTTGTCAATGCAAAATGTTTATATTTATTTTACATCAAATAAATTGCAAAATTTTATGGGTAAAAATAAATAGTTGATTTAAAAAAATAGAAATAAAGGCCTTTCATTTGAAATGATAACTGATTTACTAATCTTTATTTCTTCAAGAGTGGTTTTAAAAAAATTCTTAACGTCACTCTAAAAGAGAGTTGTTTAACATCCACATCAGACTCAGATAAGCAAAATAATGAACACCTACATATTATTTAAACACATTGTTAAAAAATCCTTACTTCTAACGATTATTGCGCATTTTAAATTAAAGAAATGTGGTTCACTGAAAACATGTTTTATAATAATAACAGTAAAACTATGTATGCACACGCCATTTTAAATTGTTGTAGTTTTGTCTCTTATGGCTCTTGTCATAGACAAATGCTTTTGTTTTTCAGTAGTTCTATCGAGGGTCAATAAAATGCTCTAGTTTCTCAATCGCGGTATTCGTGCCCAACGCCTTTTAATATGGAGGCACATTCACACATCACACAAATAGAACTCAAATGAAGAACAATAAAGCCTGAACTCGGGATGTCCAGATCACGGGGGAGACATATTTCTCCTATGCCAGAACACTGCCGTTAAAACCATGGTTATACTAAACATATGAATAAGATTCTTCATTAGATAGGATGTAAATAAAAATTATGTACCGATAATTCGGTTAAGATAAATAAACATAAGCTATTAAGATAAATAAACATAAGCTATTATTCAAACTAACATCTGATATTATTGATTTTTTTTTTGATACTCATTGTATAAAACCTTCTTTAAAATTCATGCTCTTAATATTTGCCGAATATTATTAATACTTATCCACTATTATGATAGTAATAATTGATTATTTAATTACATCATTTATCGCTTTGACCATTGGTCGTTTACATGATTGTGATTTTTGAAAAGTATCAAGTTCTGCTAATTTTGAATTATAGTGCTTACTTAGTAATTTTTATTGGTGTGTCTGTTCTAAATGCGAGAACAGTATGAGAAAAGTTCTCTAAATAATTATCTTAATTTTATAAAATTTATCCTTTTAAAATTAAGGTTAATTATAATCAGGCATTATGTGATAAAGAGAGCAAAAATTTTTTGAAGTAAAAATGAAATTTGGGTTTTCTTGCCTGTCCATTTCTAGGGTGTACCGTTAATACTAGTTTCCTGGTAAAACTTAAAATATCCGAAAGCGGTGCGACTTAAAACAATGCCTTGGTATAACGGGATAATCGACACCTGTAAAGAATCATTATACGATATAGATATTCAAAATATCCTTAAACTGCTGCAGATTTGAATTCAAACCCATCAACAAGTGTCAGTCTATGCACTAGGAGACGTATCCTAATTGATATGGGCTTTCTCAGCGACACAAAGCTTTGCACCTTACCTTGGCTCGTCAAAGCTGTTAGCGTTGACGGACCAAGGTCAGCTTGTAAGGAATTGGGCTCTAGATGATTGGGAAAAAGCTGTCTGGCCTGAAAAGTCACGTTTCCATGTGTATCGGGGGGATGGTCGTGCACAGGCGCGGGGAAAACTCCATAACTCTATGGTTTTCTCATGCCTACGAGGAACTATTCCATGTGGTAGAGGCTCTGATAAAATAAAGAGTGTGGCAGTTAGCATGAAATGGGACCATTGAAGTTGGTAGACAGGACCATGACAGGTCAGTGGTACTTTACTAACCTTTCTGACCCTTTTTTAGGAATTCATGTCATGTGTGCATTCTGACGGAAGTGGACAATTCCAACAGGATAACGCGTCACCCCATAGTTTGACTCCTCCGCATGTCTCCCCACTCCCCACTCCTCCCGCATGTCTTGAGGAGCATTTTTCTGATTTCTCTCTCTCTCTCTCTCTTGATCTCCTAACTCTCCAGATGTGAACATTATCAACCATATCTGGAATGCTTTGAAATGTGCTGACCTTAGGAGATCTCCATCACCTCGCACTTTCATGTATTTGTGGACTGCTTACAAAAATCATGGTGTGATCTGTCTATAAAATATCTTCACAAATTAGTTGTATCCCCTATCTCCATATAGTACTGCGACAGCTCTGCAGGCTTGTGTGGGCTGAACCCAATATTATATAGGTGTATTAGGTTTTTTTGGCACTTCAGTGTATAAATATGATTTTTTAAAGTATTTTTTCGCTTATATAGTTAATATTATAAGATTAATTTATTAATTAAAAAAATCAATTGATTGATTGATTAGATATTAGTTTAATAATTACAACTGGTAAGAAGTGCTAAGGCGCTTCTTCAAAATCGCATATACTTTCAAAAAAACATATTATTTTGTATAAAAACATATACTTAAACAAATATTTAAGATAAACTTTCAATGAAAGTTTGCTCATCATGTAAAACTGAGACAATATTTGATATTTTCCTTCTTAATAATGAAAAAAGACAAGATGAAAAAATCTTAAACTTATTTTTAAAATAGAAATGTCCTCTTTATGGAAAAATGTGTTGCAATTTCATCCTTTCATCATACACAATAGAGAAATGATCATAATAAAGTATTAATAACAACAAGTAAAGTATTTGAGCTTTAAAAATATGAAATATATCGCAAATACGCTTAAAACGGTTAAAGAGTTTATTGAAAATTTAGAAATAATGTATGGTATAAAATTGTTATGATTGAATTTTTTTAATATTAAAATATTGTAAATATTAATTTGTGGCGTTGAAGTTTCGGAAAAAATAATCCACTTAGATTTTGAATAATAAAGATTTTAGAAAAACAACAGCAAAAGTGAACTTCACTTCCAATATCTTTTGAGCAATGTTTTGATATCCCTAGGTCCATCGGTATGCTGAGTACAAAGGTAACACTTAAATACACGAATTTATTTTTATTATTTATACGGATAAAAACTGAAAATTCTCTCTTTAATTTTTATTACCTTGTTAAGAATTTCAACAACAGAGTGATTTATTTCATCGCAAAATGAAGTAACTTTAACTGCCTTCTAATAATTATACAGACATTAATTTTAAAATATATGCATATAAATTATAATAAACATCTCAAATGAAAAAAATAAGAATAACAGATGCTCTTAAAATATATTTAATAAGTCAGTAGAAAAAAATATACATTCATTTAAAATACATTCTAAAAATAATTATCAATCTCTAAAAATATTTTTATTGGAATGTAAATTCAGTTTTAATGAACATTTTAAAGTAAGTATATTTAAAATTGTTTTGTTTTATGAATTCTCTTTTCTGCAATTCCATGCCTCAATTACTACAAATTATTCCGAGTTGAAATCTCCCAATTTAAATTAAACCATCCAGATATTTAGAAATAATTTTATAGAATTAGAATATTTTTAAAGTTTTCTAAAAGGCGAAAAATCAGAGAAATAATTAAGAGACATAGGGACTGATCAGAAACCGACAAAGTTTCCTTTTAATGAGGAATGATTTTTAACAAAGTTACGATTCAGTATCATTTACGATTAACTACACATTTCAATTTAAGTTGAAATCTTTCATTTTTAATGGACATGAGCTACATCAATTAACTCTCACTCCTGAAAGGCATCACTTTGCAATTATATGTTTTGAAACCATATTATTACCTCGTCAGGTATTTAAGTCTTTATGGCTACCAATCATCTCGATGTTTTCGATTCATTAAAATCGTGTAGTAGAATTTAAGTTGCAATTGAGATTTCACAGTGTAGATTATCTGTCTTATTGAATGAACTTTAATTTGAAAATCATTTTAATGATTATTTTGATTAAAACTTTAAATGAATGAATTTTTGTTAATTTTTCAAATGAACTCTCCTTAGCCTGTTCCTAGAATTTATTATATTTTGTTATGGATGAACAAGGCTTTATGTGTTAAGGATATTTCATTGAGTTCAACTTTCTATGGATTGATTTTTAAACTGAAATCTAAAATTTCATATATTATGAATTCTTCTGATAAAATAGTTCTGAATTAATATGGTATAGAAATAATCAAAACTGTATAGTATATTTTAATTTTAAAATGAAATTTCAAATATATAACTGAGCTTACATGCCCAATATGGTCTTATAATAAGGACCTGTAATCACTAGAGATTACGGAAAAGTTTCTTTTATGTTTACCTAACATCCTAGAAAATACTATTTTATTAAATATTCAATACTATGACAAATGTTCTTTTTATCACTTAAGACTGATTATTTGACGATAATTTTTGGAAACTGTTTCATACAAAAAAATATTAATTTTTCATTAAAACAAATAAAGTTGAAATTGCCTTTGACATTAATGTTTTATAAATTAATTACAAAGAATAGAACTTCCATTTTTCTATAATTTTATCATTCAATTAAAGTAAATTCTCCCCAGTTAATACTAAATTGTTTAATAGATCTAAACTAAACATCTACATTTGAGTTTTACACTGTAATGAAGTTCGAAAATTTTGAAAAGTAATTTCAAGAACGAAAAGGAAAAATAAATTGCCATTAATTGTTGAAAACATAGTCTAATGAGACTATGAATTTGATCTCAATTCTACTTATCTTAGAATTAATTTCATCATCCAAATTTAAGATGAAATTTTTAATGTATTCGCTTATTTAAGTCTTCTATAATAAAAATGTCTAGATAAAACTATCAACATATATTATCTATGATTTGAAGTATTTTTCTCCCATTTTTAGGTATTTAAATCAACTACACATTTCACGATTATCTGAATTTTATTTCAAATTATTCATCCCCAATAACTGAGCTTAAAATTGTGGGTGTTAAAGTTTCTGAAAATTGCTTGCTTGACAACCGACAATAATTGCTTGAAGAATATTTTCTATCTTAAAATCTCCACTGGAATCTATTCAAGTAATGATAAATTTGAATGTGTCATAAAAGTTATTGTTATATTTTTTTCTAAGATGCTGTATTTTAAAGTTTGTTACTTATGTATACAGGCATTTAAAAATATTTTATTATTATTAATATATAATCGGTATGCATTAAAAGTTTTAAATAATTATACATATTAAAATTAAAGATTTAAAAAAAGCACTCAAAACTATTAATATCTAAAATTGCTTTGGATTAAAAAATTATTTGAATGCATCTTTGAGTTTTTCATTTTCTAATACTTTTGAAAACTTATTCTATCATGACTTATTTTACTATGCATGGCATATCTGACTTTCAGAATGCATTACAAGTATTTATTTTGTATAGCCTTTCTATGTAGATAATTTACAATGAGAAATATGCTACATATCTTCCATTGAATCTAATGTTGTTTAATGAGTTTTTTAATTTAGTTCCATTATTGAAACTCTATAATTGCAAGCATATATGACGACAAAAAATTTTCGAATTTCTGGGAATTGTTGTTTCCTTTTGTTGGGAAATGCTGGTGGCCCGCTTCTTTTGGAGATTTCAAGTAAAATGGCTTCCATCAAAATGTTGAGTGCCAGATTTAGCTGTTGATTGTCGAAAAATTCTTTCTGTTGCTGTCACAGTTACATTTGCTTTCCAGACGTTTCAAGAAAACAGGACAGGAAATAAATTTTACACTTCGATTGCAAGGGAGAGTTACCAAACTCATGAAATATGAACCAGACTTCAATGAGCACTAACGTGCCTTAAAAGGAAGTGAAACCCCCTCCATTGTGATAAAATTATAAAATGGAAAAATTCTAAGATGCAATGTAACTTAATGTAAGGTGTGTCAGGACAACTATGAGTTTTGAAGAGGATTTTTTTTAATGTATTAGACCTCTCAAAGAATTAAATAAAAAAAATGTGTACTCCATTTTTTTTCCATTCAGTATTTGTAAGATTTTAGCACTTTAAGAAATATAATATAATTAAGTATAAGAAAGGATTAAAGAAAGATATTACTTATTTAAATTATTTATATTTACCTGGATATTATTTATTATTTTCCCGGTGGTTCAAAAACAATTTTCAATTAGTTTTTGAGCCACCAGGGATGTAATATTACTTTAAAAAGTTTAATTTCATTTTTTATAAAATAATTTCTCACATTTGGGACTTCAAAAAATATTCCTTGTGTGTGTGTGTGTGTGTGTGTGTGTGTGTGTGTGTGTGTGTGTGTGTGTGTGTGTTATTTTTCAACCGTGTTTTCATTTTGTTTTCTCTAGCATTATTTCAGAAATTATATTTGTAATATTCTGAGAAAATTTTAGCAAAACCTTGAATAAGAAAATTTATTAATATGCTACAAAATACTAGCAGAAAGAATTACATTGATAGAAATCAAATCTTGCTGATTTTTCTTTTCTATGGAGATTTTTAAAATTGTGCAAAAGAAAATGAGAGAAATAATTTTTACCGAACCATATGTTTTTCTTATTTGAAATTACTTTATTTTTAAAAATGAAACGGCATTTTCTATTGACATTACTTAAAATGGGAAATAAAAGAATCCTAAAATGTGATGCCTTTTATCCCATAAAGTTCAGAGTATTATGTAATCTCTAACATCATATTGGTTTCATCCATATTTTAAAATTCCAAGAAGAAGCCCTCATTGTCATCTTTACATTTTCATTATTTTGTGTCTTTCAGTGAAATAGCATACTGTTTTACTTTTATTTTACTCAACTGCTGTAAGAATCAGAGAAGGTACTTAAAATATTTCTTTTTCTAGGAGTCATCTGAAAAAAAAAATAAAGGTACGTAACTCGACAGAAAAGGCATGAAAGATCTTCCCGGATATGAGAGTTGGGAGATTTGGTCCCAGAAGATGGGTAGAAAAAAAGATGAAACCAAGTGACATCTTATCCTTCGATAAAACGTGTTTATTCTGCGGGAAGAGAAGGTGTAAATGTACTATTACCCATCGCTAGGCAAACCCAATGACATTTCTTACAGATGTTCATCCTATCGATAAAGTAAGTCGTCTTATTTATTCCGTCTTAGTATTACTCAGATATTCTTATTGTAAGTTCCTTTCCATGTATCCCAGTTAGAAGTGAGGCTATTTTTATACCTAAATACAGCAAAGTATTCTCAATCTTGATGATATTTACGCTTTGTAAAACACACAAAATTCTCATTCTCGGTTCATTACGTGCTATGGGGGATTTTAATGTTAGTTCAGTTAATTAAGCATGTTCTTTTAGTATCGGTATAATTTTTAATGCATATGAAAAATCCTTGTAATCTATACACATACAATATGAAATTATTTCTCACATTCTATAATAATTGGAATATGAGAAAAATTCTTTAATCATCTCAACTAGCAAATATGAATTTGCGCTTATCAATCAAATATTAGAAATTCATATTTTACAGTATATTTTTAACACTCTCAATTGTTAAGCAGCAATATTAAGTTAATAAATCATATATAGAGCAATAAAATCAATAAGAAATGTGAAACTGCAAAGAATAAATGAAAAAGGATTTAATGTATTATTTATTTTCCATGAGTTATAAATTTTCTTAAAGACCTATTACATTTGATTTTTCATTTCCTTGAATTTTAATTTAAGCAATTTCTTAAAATATGTTTTGTAAATAAAAAAATACAATGCTGAAGCTAATAAAACATATACTTCGCCTTTTCCTAAACTATCTCAGAAATTAAGATAAAATCATCCTCAAATTAAATAAATAGATAATAGAAACTAGCAAATCTGAATTTTTGTCTATCAGTCAAATATTAGAAATTCATATTTTACAGCATATTTTAAACTCTGTCAATTATCATACAATATTTTTAAGTTAAGAAACCATTTATGAAGCATTAGCATCAATAAGAAATGTAAAACTACAAAGTATAGAGGAAATAGAATTTCATACATCATTCATTTGCAATGAATTATAAATTTGCTTGAAGACTTCCTACATTTGCTTCTTCATTTATATGAATTATAATTTGATCAAATGTTTGAAATATTTTCATAAATAAATAAATATAAGGCTTATACTAATAATATATACACTTTGTCTTTCCTCAAACTATATCAAAGATTAAGAAAAAAATCATCCTCAAATTAAATAAATAGGTAACAAAAACTAGCAAATATGGATTTGTGCCTATTAATCAAATATTAGAAAATAATAGCAGCATCATACATACTACATTTTATAAATAAATATGAAAGGGATTATTTAAAAGATTCAATGACGCGTCTCACGTAAAACTTCGGGGAATCAAGGCCTTTCCAATTGGGAGATTCAAGCAAAAATTAGCTATACCTCACAGAAAGATGAATTTGTTTCTGGAAAACGAGACAGGGGGGAGGGAGGAAGATATCTCTTTGTTCGCCTCCATTGGGGATGGCATTCACAGGAGCGAACCAATTCATCGCTATTCAAGCGGAAAATGAGAATCCAATAGAACAAGCCAGGCCCAAAACAAAATTCCAACTGAAGATTAGATTAGATCGAAAGGGAAAAGGTGGAATTTATTTCATTAATACAACTGTGCGAGTCTGGGGCCCTTATAATCAGACAATTATTTTCTCTTTGAGGAACATTCGCTCCAAAACAAGTCCTTAAAAATTGCTTTCTTTTTTTAACAATTTAATTGTCTTATGGGACATATTTATTAGGGGGATCGTATTACACGATTTGAATCTGGTCTTTCATTGTTCTAATTCATATTGCTGAGGAGGTAGGAATATGCTTGAAATAATTCTTTAAACGGATTGATTAATTAGAATTCCATTATATCTAGGATGGTTGGTTTAATTATTGGTGTTTTGTCTTATACTTATGGTGAGAATGAAGCTTGAATATTTCTTCAATTTTATAAGCATTATTCGCATCGAAATTCTAATGAATAAAATAATTTCTAAGGTGAAAAATTTTTCTGAGAAAGAAAATGCAACAAATTTTGGATATTTCCTTTCTTTCTATCCTCCCGAAATATTTATTTTCCAAAAAAATGCAATTTGCAATTAGGAACTAATTAAATTGCAAGTATGCTTAATTTATATAACCACTTTATTGGTGCGAACCACTTATGCAAGTCGACTTCAACTTTTTTTCAAATTTCCGTTTGTAATATATGATTGTTGATAATTTTCAGCTAATGGTATTTGCTTCTTGAGGTTTTAATTCTTTTTTAAAGCGAATTTTTTAGCTACAATATTTTGATAATAGTTCGAAACCATTTAGAGATATTTGTTTTAGAAGATATTTCTAAAAGTTTTATCTCTGATTTTAAATTATTACATTTTGACTTACTGATTTATTTTATAAGTCTTAGATATTTTATCTTGAATGTATTTTCTAAATCTACAATTATTATTATAAAGCAGATTTTGTTACTATTGCATTTTTATTTGATTGATATATCGCTTCAAATAAATGATAAATGCACATGAATAGTTTATTCTTTAAGTTTGACAAATTATTAGTGATTGAAATATAGGATTTTTATTAATTTTTTTCACTATTTATTATGATTAATTATGAAACCTTTTGACATTTGACAGCACATTATTTACTTAGTTTGGATAACTAACAAAAAAAATAGCTGTTCACAATATGATTACCTAAATATCTATATCATTATCATAAAGTCAGCTTAATATATATAAATGTATAGTTTTTTAATAAATATTAAATGCATTAAATTATTCATAGCATTAATAATAACATCAAATAATACAGCTCGTATGTTCTATAATTTATTTGGTTTATATCAATTCATGTTTGAATAAAATAAATATAATATTCGAGAATTGTATGATAATTTTAATTTTAAACTTGCAATAAAAAATTTTTATATTCAGAAAATTGACGATAAATGTAATTTTTCATTAAAATATTAGTGATATATTAAGCAAATAAAAGCCTTTACCTAATTATTTAATTATATTTAATAGAAATATTTTTGTCTTTTGTGTACGATGTATTTACTGCACTATTCATTACTTCATTTAAATAATTTCAGAATTAAAATAATTTAATTCACAATGGCTTCCTTTGAACGATTTCGTGAATAAAGAGATGCATTTGCATTCCTTAATATTTAACAATGACTATGATTGCATATTAATGATATTCGAAACTTAATAAATTATTCCGACTTTAATTAATAGTTTATTATGTCGTATTGTGATGTGCATTATACAAAAAAAATGTTGCGTAAATGAATATATTTGTTCAAAACTAAAATAAGGATATTTTGTCACGCTTCCTTGCTATTCATATAAATATAAAGGAAAATTTAAGATATTATTTAAATATTTATGTTTTCAATCCAAATTTCTAAATTATACCTTTGCTGGAAGAATTGACTTTTAAATTGACAGTGTGTGTGTAAGTAAGTTCATCAAGATTTTTTTAATCACTTTTCTCTTACTTTTTTGTTTGAAATTTCATCCATTTTTTTCTCTCTTCAATCACTGCCTTTTCTACGTTCAACGATACATACTACTTTGAAATGACACTTTATAACATTTTAATCAACACTTCTTTGAAAGGTATATCAAATGATTAATGTTTCTAAATAATTAATAAGAAACTATTAAAATCTTTGAAAAACATTCCTGTAAACAATTTCATCACCAAACAGATATACTTTGAAGATGTAACGTATTATGTCTTAAAATACTAATTTGGGTTGGCTTGGTTTCTTTCTCTAAGAATAATGTAAATACTATCATTATTATTTCAACAAATATGTTCAACTCGTATCACGTATTTAATAAAAAGACTTATGTGAAAAAAAATTTAAATTTTTATTCACGCGAACATCGAGCTATTCATATATCTCCATGAGAATTTAACTATTCTTGCGTTATCCTAAATTTCTAAGAAATATTTGGCATAATAAATATAGGTTATATTTATTCCATAAAGCGACCAGGGACCTTTAAAATAACTTTTTGAAATTTTCAAAGCAATTTGAAATGTTACAGGCATTATGAGTAACACTATAGGATATAACACAAACATTTCAAAGCAGCATATTCGTTTTTTCATGAGTTAGAACTGTCAGTATATTATAATATTAGTGATGTTTTTTAAATAACGTTAATGAAAAATATCAATTAAAGATAAATAATGTTAATGAAAAATATAAATTAACGATAAATAACGTTAAAGGAAATATATAAATTAACGATAAATAACGTTAAATGAAAGTTATAAATTAACAATAAATAACGTTAAATGAAATATATAAATTAACGATAAATAACGTTAAATGAAAGTTATAAATTAACGTTAAATGAAAGTTATAAATTAACGATAAATAACGCTAATGAAAAATGTTCTAGGTACTCCAAATTTGCTCGAAAGCTCTCAAATTTGTGTTATTGCTTACTCTAAGCCTTTTGAATCACAAATTGGGATTAATCTTGAATTTTGAGTGAGAAATATCAAAATTAACCAATACAAAGCTAAAAACTACTAAGACCTTTTTAAAAATTCAGTAGTTTTAAGTTATTATGTTGGTTAATTTTGATATTTCATTCTCAAACCTTCAGATTAATCCCAACTTTGTTTTCAAAAGGGTTAGAGTAAGTAATAATAAAATTTGGAGTGCTATCGAAAAATTTGGAGCGCCTGGAACATTTTTCACTAACGTTATTTTACGCTAATATTATATTATACTGACCTCCCCCCCACTAATTCATAAACAAACTAATATAATTCTTTAAAATTTGTGTGTTATATCCTATAGTATTACTCTTAATGCCTGTAAAATATCAAATTGCTAAGTTCAAAATTGCAAAAAATAATTTTAAAGATCCCTGGCCACCTTAAAAATTCAGAAATAAGGTAAGAAAGCTTCTAAAGTTAGAAAAAAAGTAATAAACAACAATAGCAAATTTCATAAAAAAATGGCCAATCCAAAAGCCATTTTTTCGAAACAGTTATCCGAGTTTGTGAAAAAAAAATCGGAATTTTTTCATACCTCATTTCTTTAGCTTCTTTTGGCTATGATGAAAATCGAATGATTTATCATTCTCGAAAACTGATGCATCGAGAACATTGGAATTCGTTGCCCGATGAAGCGATATTCTGAGGTCCAATATCGTAAAACACGTCGCTTATCGTTTCCCTTTTTGAAAAATGGTCTTTCGTTGCTCTTAACCTTACGGCGTTTATGGATTTGTATCCGCATCCCCTTAATCGCGCTCATAAATAGAATCGATGTTTTTGTTACAAACCTTTCGCTATTTTCCACAAGAGAATTTCTCTCAGATTTCTATCCGAACTTCAAATCTTTGTACTCATTTCTACCCAATAAGGTAATACAGCTAAAAAAATCTCAAGGCACTAGATGTATGATTATGAAATGATTTATGGTTTTCAGATTACCTTGTAGTACATTTCCAGTTGAATTTCTTTGAGGTCACAGATTTAGATATTGTGCGTTTAAAAAAGAATAAAAATCAAGAAACTTAGTATAATGAATAATATACTGGGAAAATGAAAGGTGAATTTTAAGGAATAAGAAATCTACATAAATAAGCATCTCGAAATGCTTTAAAAAATCATAATCCAGCAGAATATAAGATCTATTTCGATGTAATAGAAAAAATAGTTATTGCTTTATTTTTTAAGGAAATTATCAGTATATAATATTATGTTCTAAAATCCTACCAATTCAATTTAGGTTGATAGTCACTCAGATATGAGATATTTTAATCAGTGTCCTTGAATTGCCTGGTTGTGAATCATATACTTGTTATATAAGAAGTACATTATATTTGCTTAGTATGCATTTGAAAATCAATCTAAAGGTTATTCCAAGATGAATATAAAAGTTGTACGAAAAAAGTTTTTTGGTTTGTGGTTATGTTACTCAGCATTCCCAATTGATATGAAGTTTATGAAAATTTAGCTACATTATCAAGAAAGACAATGCGAAATTATAGAAAGAATTAGCCTTAAGGTTGATGATATTATGGGGCTTGATTCCATTAGAAAAGTTAAGGTTATTTTGAAACAGAACAAGCTCAAAAGTCTATATTAATTACAACTTTGTAATGTTCAACACAATTTGAGATTCACAAAAAATTCTCAAGAAAATAATGAACTTCAGATCTTTAGAAGAGATTTAATCGAGTGTAAGAACAGTCAGTCTTTCAAACAAATCAGGAATACGTCAATGTCTCTTATTTAATAAATATTAAACATACATTTATATCTATAGGTCTGTTACGGTCTTAACTGCGAATAGTCTGTATTTAAAAAAAAACATACGTTATCAAAGGAAAACTTGTGAGTTATAGAATATGGATTTTGAACAAATGTTTTCAAATTTCCCTCAGAAACTTAATTAATTTAAATTGATGCAAGCACCTGATTTTTCCCAACAATATTCAGATTTTTTTTTATTGTACAAAGTTAATTCATTTACCACTTATGCTGTTAAAAATGTCTTTGCTTTATGTCATTTAAATGCTATGTTATTAAATGTCAATTTTTAACACATGATTTTTTTATTTTTCTGTCACAAATTATATATATTCCTAATAAAAATAAAAAACATAACTGTATGCCTTAATATCTATGATTCTTCAAATTTATTATAGAAATTTCAGTTTTTATTTTTAAAAATGATTTGAAGAATAACATTAGATACAAAAATAAAACTGCTATTCTGAATGAGTCATCGTCCATTTTAAGATTTTATCAACATATTATCTTATCGAAGCATTATTATTAAAGCCTAAATTTTCATGACGGTAAGCTAAAAGAAACATTTTTCAATTTTAATTAGATTATGTGTATTTAAAATGATTCCTAAGAAAAATACTTTTATGCTTTGTTAAAAGTCATATTTTGTGCATTTTTATTGTACATTTATTAAATTTCCCTAATTAATCCTAAAAAAATCGTTATTTCCTTAAATAAAGTTGAATATTTATTTAAAATAATTGATTTGCAATCAAATGAGTATAATGTTATTATATTCAACCTGCATTCTTCATGCTTTCATAAAAATATTTAATTATTCCGTTATTTTGAAAGAAAAACACTTTCTCTCAAATTAATCTAAAGTAAGCAAACAATAATCCTTTCCTGTAAATTAATCAAGTATTAACAATTAATGAAGTCTTATCAATTAACATCATCCAACCAAATATAGAGAGCATTATTTAAGAGTTGAAGTATGCTTCTCCCGTTAAATTTCAGGATTCAAAATCTTTCCAACCGAGAGATCAAGCAAAAATTAACCATCCAATGAATGAGAAGGAGGTAGGGGGAGGGGAATATATATCTTTGTTCACTTAAATAGTAGATGACATTCATCGGAGTACATTAATTCATCGCTGTTCAACCGGAAAATGAGAATCCGACAGAACAAGCTGGGCTTATGTCAAAATTCCAAATTAAGATTAGATTATGTATGAAAGGAAACGGTGCAA
>JAOUZG010032859.1:7937077-7948571 GCA_026289955.1 Argiope argentata | reverse complement strand
TTAAAAATCCTACCTTCCTTACAAAACAAATCATTAGGTAGTATTTTTACGAAAATGAATTTTATTAGGATATTTAAAAGAAGAAACCATTTTTAATTATTTTAACTCTTCTTTCCTAGTAAATAGATGAGTATTTTTTTAGTTAAACCGCAAAAATCACTACTAAAGTTATGTATTTACATAGATTTATGACTGAAATCTATATTTTTAAAATCATTTTTTATCTTTATTATTAAATTATAAAACGCCTATGTAACTATTCACTATAAATAAATAATTATTCCTATCAATATTTAATAAAGTTTTAAATATTTTCCAACAAATTGCTTTAAATTAAAATGGAAATTATATTATTAGCAATGAATATTAATCTGAAAAAAGAAAAAAAGCTGGTATAATAATCTTATCTAAATTAATAAGAAGTCAAATAATTTTAAATAATGTAATATCTATTTGAATGTTTAATTTGCTGTAGTCTGTTTTAGAATCCGTTTTTAACTTTTCTTAGGAAATCCACTTTTGTAATTTTATTTAATAACTATTTCGAAATCTTTTGGTTGTATGCTTTGCAAAATTTAATTTTACTTATTTAAAGACTTTATATTTTCCTATGCTTGATTTTCAAAAAAACATTGGTTCCTTTGAGAAAGAAAATTATGACATATTGCATTCAATTGTTGAACACTTGATTACAATCCTGATTAACAAAATTATAATTAAATTATTATTAAAATTTAAAATATTAATATGTATAATTATTAAAAATAAAAAACAAATATTAATATGATTTTATGAATTGACAGGAATTTTCTTTTAAGAATTTTCAATAACGAACCTAGCAATTTTCAATTAATTGTTTATCTTGTGTCTGTGAATATGACCCATTTCATTAAACTTTTTAGAAATTTTATTAATAAATTAATTGAAATAAACTATTTCCTATTAGTCATATAACTCGTTAACAGAACATACTCTAATTTCAGAATACGAATATGTTTTCAATTTCTAAGGGAATAATTCTGAATATTCAAGGAATAATGTTTTATTTAATGTTAGTTTCAACACTGTTAATATAATTTCCCAAAAATAAATTTAATCTTAACATAATGAAAACCTAAATAGCGTGAAAGAACATTGCTTTAAAAACTTTTTTTCCTATATTTCTTCAATTTGATAATCATACAACAAATTACATTGAGAACTTGATAAATTATGTAAGGCGATATATTTATATTCTAAAAAAAATGCAACATATTGAAGATATACTTTCGTAAATTAATTCATGTATGGTATAGTAACTAATGAAAGGTTAATGAAATGACGCTCATTTTTTCATATTAATAATTTTTGGCATCCTGAAATGTTACTAATCACTGGTATATCCTCGAATCGGAAACAATTCATAAATTCTTGACATACCTGTATGCACTTCGAGATCATTAAACTTTGATCGTTAGACCTTTAATCTTTTACACATCTAAACGCAAAAGTTACCCTTGAGTATTTAACAACTCCGAAGTACCCAATTCTTCTTTCAATCGCAATAGGCACGGTGTTTAAACAACCTATCTGAAGAAGAATGATCGGGCTATCTTGGAGGCTGGCAAGGACAGAAAGAGCTATTTCTTCTCAGAAGAGTACTTAAGGGATCAATTGTTTTCCTAAGGTCTTAATGACCGGGACGTGAAATCGAGATTGAGAGCCAGAGAAAAAGTTATTTGTTGCACTTATCACTGTGACCTGAACGTGAGTTTTTGAAAATGGTGCTGTCTTAACACATTTTACGTGTAGTTTGTACTAACTTTAACAATTCCAGTCAGGAATGTCTGTGGCTGATATCCAAATTCCGCAAATTCATTCCAGAAAACGTGTGATGCTTAACGTTAATGACCATGATAAGTTTTAAGCTGTTTAGTTGCACTTATGTCTTTCATTTACTACATAATTTTGTATTGATGATATGCATTATTATTTTTTTCTTTTTTGATATATTGATATAAGCATTCGCAGTTTTGAGGCCCTAGTGCTAAAAATTACTCCCCTGAATTAATAAGAATATCAAGTTTTAATTTTTCAACTTTATAAATTATAATATTTTATTATATTTCTTAAAAATTTCATCACAATTTTATAGAAAATGTTGAAGAATATAGTCCCTTATTACAGAAAAACCAAAATTGTAATGTAATCAATTAATCATATTGTGTACGTCAATCTACAATATTTAAAAATACCTTTATTTGCTTCTATTTTTGAAATGACATATTCCATATTGTTGAATAGTTTTAAGGAGACAATGGATTTCGAAATAAGGAAAATTCGACAGTAATGTGTAATTTTATTTTTATAGTTTCATCTCTAAAATATATGTTATTAAACTAAACTATAAATATTTTCAACTAAAATAATGTTATATCATTTGTTGTTCTATAAAATATATATTTGAAGAGATCAGAGGAAAATTGTACCATTTAATGACTTTTCTAAGCAAGTATTGTAATTAAATTTAAATATTCTTGAAGTGTTTTAGGTGTCTTATTTTTTAAGAAATTAAATGAAATTGATTGTAAACATTTCAGTCATTTTAAAAGAAAATGGGGGGATTTATTCTCTGAGTGATTTAGACAGTTAAAAATCAATTTTAGTACAGAAAAATACAAAAATCCTATAAAAATTCAATAAGTGTGCATGTAAATACTTATAAAAAATTAGCACTTGGAAAAAAATTACAGAATCATACGTAATTTTGTTTCAAATAAAGTTTCATTCAATAAACAATTAAACATTTTTTGTTAAATTTTTAATACCTTTGTGAGCAATCTGTATATAAGGAATTTTTTTATTTTATTTTGAAATAATTTTCTGTAAAAGAAAGAAATATATAGATTCTTTAATAAATATCGTTAAATTTTAAAAAAAATAAGAGAATAATCGTCATTTAAGCATTTATTTCTAGAAATATTAGGAAAGTTTTAAGCAATGGAAGTATTTATTACGGTTGTTTTTATAACTGGGCATGTTATATACAAATTGTGACGTCATGCTCGTCGTTCAAGATAACAACCGTTCTAAACATTCTATAATTGAATATTCCATAAATATAAATTGTTCTTTCGTTATATCAAATGCTAACAAGCAATAGCATATATTTTTCCTAAGTTCTAAAAGTTTACAGAAAGAGTTCTAAATTTAAAATTGATTAGATAATTAGGAAACAATGATTGCAAAAATAGTTTTGGAAATATTTTGTCAATTGGATTTATTACTAAAAATTGATCAAAATTTAATAAATTTTAAATAAATTCATATAAAATTATAATACAAGAATCAGTTTCACCTATTCTAAAACATAAAAATAATCTGTTAAATGTTCTACGATTTAAATAGTGTCTTAAATGACATGTAAATAAGTCTTAGATCAATTAGTTTCATAAAGAAATTATGAAACTAATTGTAGCAATTCTTATAGTGATATTAAATACATTTTTACAATGATCATTATTGCTGAATTTGATCACCATGAGTAAATTCTCATTTATGAGCTAATTTTAAAAACTAAATATGGATAAATGAATAAAGTTAAAACTATAATCTCATAGTCTTCTATTTGAACTAGAAGTCCGAATCTACTGTAGTTATTCAAAAGGCTTTTACAGTTTTTAGGGCATACTTAGTTTCATTAAAACATATTTCTTTGAATAATAAAGAAAAATTATAAAGTTTTTAAGGTAAAATTAAAACAACTTGGCTTGACTTTCAACGATGTAGCAGACATTTTCTTGATATCTGAAAAATAGAAAAAAAAATATTTTTACTCAAAATAAGAGAAGTCATCGTATTCCCTTTAAATGAAAATGGCATCGGGGATTTTGCTTCAGAAACTAGATTCGTTGAAAAGTATAAATGTTTCAAAATCTGGGAGCGTGAGATTAGGAATTTCAGTGACATGTCAAATCTAAGACAGAAGCAACACCCTTAAAATTACATTTCTGTCAAAGTGAAAATGGCAGATTTTTCTTCGAGTAGATGATATATGTTCGTTCACTCCGTTTCTTTTAAATTTAGATATTAGCCTTAAAGATTTCGAAAAAAGACATACATGCATGAAATGAAATAAATTAAATTTTAACTTTTTTAATTATTACTGGTTTTTATTAATACTATATATAGCTCCAATATGTGAATAAAATAGCATTGCAACACTTATTGTTAAATAAAATTCAAAAATTTCAGTATTTTACGAAGATTTATAATTTTTTAAGTGACGGTTGTTTCGATATAAATATACTTTATACGTAGTATTAGTCAAAGCGGCTTGAAATAAGTAAGGATTAATTGTAATTTGCGTTATTTTAGGATGAATAATGAATTCTACAATTTATCAGAGAGCATAATCATGAGACAGCAGTGTATATTATATTAAATAATGATATTATTTGAATGATATTAATTTGCCAATTATTCTGTTTTCGTTGCAACATTCTGTATTTATGGGTATGTATACATAAATAAAATGGTTTTGTTTGAATTAGCAAGCGAAAATTCTCATGATTTCAATAGAGAATCTTTCTTTATTCTTAACATGAAGTGATTCTATTATTCAAGATATTTCATTCAAATGATCGTCAATTATAAACACAATGAAAAATGTATTAATAATCTCTATCGCATCATAGTTGTCACAACGTTTCATATATATATATATATATATATATATATAGTGTGTGTGTGTGTGTAAAGAAATATTTTATAGTATCAGTCAGTTATTATATTTAAATAATATCCTGGGGATATAGTCATATATAATATTTTTCTTTTATTTGTTATATACCACCAGTTTGAATTATTTTTATTCATTTTTTATTCATTTTTTAAAAATCAATTAGGAATTTGAGTATGACATTTCTAAAGTAGCACTAATTATGAATTATTCGCTTAATTATTTATATCTTCAATATTAATTTGAAAAAAGTATTAAATTATAGGATGGATATAACCAGAAATATTTTTTTATTCAATGTCAAGGATTAATAAATGTTCGTAATATTAAAAATATTGCGAACATTTAAGTCTATATATCATAAATTATAAGTAGCAGTTTCTTTCAAAAAATTTACAAGGACGTAATATTCAATGGAAAAATTTCTTGCATTTAAGATATAGCATAATTTTCTAACACTGTTTTATTTCTTAAAAAATAATTTTCATCATTTGTTGACGAATTAAGCTGCTGCTTTGATTTAAAAATTATATCAGAATTTAAATTTTAAAAAAAATATTTTTTTTCTTTTATTTGTTATAGACCACCAGTTTGAATTATTTTTATTCAACAGAATTCTTGAGTTATATCTAAAGGTTAATTATAAAACTTTATTCAAACAATGATATTTTGGTTTATAAATTTAATACTGTTTTAACTAGGCTGTGAGCAATTAGATTTAAATTTCTTTAATTTAATAAATCTCAATGTAAATGTATTGGAAAATTAAATATTATTTTTCGTATTATGATGGATCCTGTTACACATTTCCAGCGATATTCCATTGTTGCAATTATAAATATTTGTTTTTCTATATAACAAATAACAGTAACAAATGAAACAGTTTGTAATTAAATAGAAACGTGATCTACTTTTTTATATTTGCAAAGTATATACAAAATCGTCAATTTTAAATATAATCGAAAATACATCAAAATGTGGATAGTGAAATGCCAAGAAAGAAATATTATTTGAATGATGTTTAACATTAGCTATCTATTTTATGTCAACATCCAGAAAAATTAAATACATTACTAACATAAAATGAAAATCAAAATTTTACAAGATCAGCTTCTTCTAAAACTCTATACACCGTTCTCCATTTTCTTATTACTCTTTCTTAAAATAATATCTTCTGTTGATAAGGGGACAAAATCGCTAAATAGCATCTTGTGACTGTCATCTATTTTCAAATGCTGTTCTCCATATAGTTTTGACATTCCATGCTTGCATAAACTGTCATACTAAACAGAAAGGTACTCAAGAAAGAAAAAAAAAACGCCTTTTCAAGAAACCAGACAAGAAATGGAACGAGAAACACATACTTAAAATGATCCCTAAGGATACAAGTGTTTTGAGAATATATTCTGCATCAGAAGCAGAAAGAACAATTACAACTTTTTGTCCCGGTAAAAAGTATTTATTCTTCAAAAATAAGAGCCGCAAGTATGCTATTAGCCAAAAGTAGGTTTTATCTTCGACATTCCTAACATTTATACAATCCATTGATAAAATATTATTGCTTCTTTGGCTCCTTTAGTGCTATAGCATACAAAAAAATTAAATTCTATACAAAGTTCAATTAAGAACTTTTTTAAATGTTTTTACCACCAATCGAAAACAGGATATTTTATTTTGGACTGCTATTAAATAGTCCTTGAATATTATTATAACTTATGTCTATATTTTGGCTAAGATAAATGGCATTGGATTGTGTAATAATTATATTAAGATGGATTATAATGATAATATTAAGATTAAGATATTATGTATATTAGAGATATTAGGTAGCTAAGGTAATCTCAGCCCATGAGATAAAAATAGCATCGTAATGAAATATGAAAACATGCATGTTAAAATTACATATTCACCATTCTACAAAACCATAAATTTTGAAGATAAGATAAATTTTCTCATTAATATCTTTATTTTTATCAACCTTCAAAAAGATTTAAAAAAATGATTTTTTTTAAATTTTATTTTCCATGAATTAAAGATTAAAGTATTTTCAATGTTTATGAATATTTTTACATCTATTATATACTATGTATGAAAATGCAACTTTTAATTATAAAAATACCAAATGAATTCAATAAGTACCAAGAAGCCAAGTGCATTCTAAAAACGAAAAAAATTATTAAACAAAAAAAAATCATTATTTTTTGAGAAATGCATTCAAAGGCCTTTGAAAATGATTTATTTTTAAATTTGCCCTATAAAATTTCATCTGTTGTAAACCAGTTTCAGCTGAGAGTAATTCAGAATCTTTTATCGCACTGGTTGCAAACTTCTTTTATTCTGCATATGCATATTGAAGGATTTAAATACGTTTATTAAACAAGAAACCGCATTTAGGATGCATATGCTGGTGTTAAAATGCAAAATTTTCAGTTTGTCTAATTATTTTAATAAATTGATTTTAAATGGCGTTTTAAAGCATGATTGAGCAAAAACTGTTATATATATATATATATATAACAAGAAGATCAGATATTATTATTTCATGACATCATAAATATCTGATCGAAAATTTGCTATTTCATTTTAAAGTAAATATCGCTCTAATTATTATTTGGAAAATAAAAATACATATTCTTGTAATTACAAGGATTTAATTTCAAGAATATTTGACATTTGCTTGGAAATTTTTCTGCAACGTGCATTTATATGTTGTTTATACAGCATGTGTATTTTAAAATGGTACTTAAAATACTACTTCATTAAAAAATGAAATAAATCAGGATAAAATTTATATTTTGAAAGTTAAAAGAGAACGACAATTTCTATGATTTTTTATGTTTATTATTTATATGATTTTTTTTAATTTACTTTCCGAGAAACATTTCTATGAATTTATAGAGTTAAACTCTATAATTCAAAGGAAGATTCTTTGAATATTGTTATAATGTGAGAAAGTTTCTTTTATTATTTGCATGGCATATATTTAAAAAAAATAAGGATGGGATTTTTCATAGATTTGTTATCTTTTCATCGAAATTTTTTATAGAAAAGTATAAACATATGCTGTCGTTACTAATGACTCTTTTTTCGGACAAGCGCACTTAAAATTGCCGACGGCCGTCAGTATTTTAAGCCGATTGAGTTTCTCTGATTTTTCCGTTGCTCCAACAAGGGAAAAGATTACAGCTTAACTAATTCATGCTTCAAGTTATTTTTCATAATCTCTTTTTAAAGGGGGGGTCACTTCCCACAAATCACAAATGAACAACCTTGCCCAAACCGGGACTCGAACCCATGACTACAGGATCACGAGGAAGACGTTCTACCCCTAAGCTGGGATGCCGGCGCAATATATAATTCTTTCATCAAACGTTTTATTGAACTTAAATCACGGGGAATTAAAGGGTCGCTGATGGATGCAATAAATTATCTTGGACATTTTATATATAGATATTATATAGATGTTGTTAATTACTTGCGTGTGAAATTTCAATATGCTGTAACATTTAAAGATTCCCTTTCTATATTATTATTTGAATTCCTTTTCCCAAAATTATGAAATAAACGTATAAAATATTTTTATTAGCATGCAACTGCAATTTATCCATGATAAAAAATCCAGTGGTCTCTTTTCTTGCTGGCAAATATTGCTGAAATGTGTTTAAGGAATCCACTCAATTCAAATATATCTGGTAGAAAAAATGAAAGCAAACTATTAATTCAAATTTTTAAAATAATTTTTATTATAATGTATGAAATGAAATGATTTTATTATTATTCAAGCAGATCCCGACTAAGCCTAGTTGGGGCTCGGAGCAAATATTTTAATAATGGAAAACATTCATTAAAGAAAAAAAAAACCTAAAATAAAATTACTATTCAATTTCTAGGCCTCCACATAAGCGGGGCCCTGGGGCAACTTCCTCGTATGCCCCTGCATTAGTCAGGCCCTTATGCAAGTTAATATAAGTTTATTTCATTTTTTGAGGTAATTATTTCAAAAATAAATTTAGAAAAATTATTTTGAGCATACATAGTTATTTTATGGCAAAGACAACTTTGTGTATTACATTTTGCAGAATACATTACATTTCGTATTTTTCCCCTTATAAAAATATCTCATCTTTATTATTTTAAAGTATGGAAATATTGAAATGTATATTACAATGATTTACTTTAATTAATTCATTAATTTAGTTAATTTTGAATACAAAATTTTAAAAATCGTAATTACATTTATTGTTTCTTGTTTTAAGAAGAAAATTGTTTAATTTAATGTCCTACATAATATATAAAGGTAAAGCAAATTTATCTTTATATGATCCCCCTCATGCAAAGCATATACACTTCTTTAAATTATAAATATTTTTATAACGGTAGTTATAACATGAAAGATCTTTGCTGTTTGAATTTAATTCTCATCTGGAATAAACAGAAATGCAAAGTATCAATGTGCAATAAATATGCTAAATTAAAAAATATATATATTTTCGTATATCCGAAAAGGTAGTATTGGCTATATTACTTACCATATTACCGAAAAGGTATTATTGGCTATATTACAAAGTATCAATGTGCAATAAATATGCTTTTTTATAATGTTTTATTAACTATACTATCATCTTTTATAAATAATTATCACTGAGTAAAAAATTTCAATCGAATACTTTAAATTACAGGCTGTAATTGAAATTGTTTTTAGTATATATATTTCGTTGAGTTTTCTTTTTTCAATTATTCAGAATTTCAGAATACAAAATTTCACAGTTCAGTCAGATTTATTCTTATGTTTTGAAATAAATTTCTACGATCCTTTCATTTTAAGAAAATCATTAATTCTAAACTTTAAGAAGTTATTAGTAGTTCAAAAAGATATCTGCTAATGCAATAGAACTAATGATGCAAGAAGGTGGACCTAGACTGTTTAACTATCTATCAAACTTAGCCATTCATCAATATTTAAAATGATGATATTTAAGATGAAATCTTTTATTTTTAATGCGTTTGAACTGTTTAACTAAGAAGTACTCTAGAAGTAAGCTCCTAATTTTATCTTCAATGGCTCTCTTATCACTCCTTAGGCCTTCAAGTCATTGCAATCAAACTTAAATTTGTCTTTAAATGATTGTACGCTCCTCTTGCATATAAACCGGGAAAAAGTTTTAAAGTCATTGCTTTTCTGTCTTATTAACTAATGCATATTTTAAAAGATCCCTCAAGATTGCTTGGAGAAAGATAATTACTAATGATACCACATCTGAAGTTGTTATAAAATAAAATGTCTGCGAGATCTGTTGGATTTGAATTCATTTTCAATTGCTAAAACATTTGGAATATACAAATTACAGAATTTTTATTTAATAACGTAAAATTTAGGTTCAGTTTGCAGAACAAAGTGCATATTCATGCTAATAAAAAAACACAGCGATTGTATTGTAGTAGTTTGAGATTTGAATTTCATACGTTGAATTTTTTTTTAATATAAGGAAATGTTATTCCCTGTAAATTAATTCTAAAAGATTATTTGTAATATTACAATTATTTGTGATGGTACAAATGATTTTTATTTGTGAAGAGGTGATGAAAAATACCAACAGTGATTAATAATTAGCCTTAATTGATGGATTGATGAGTAGGTGTAGCATTTGAAATATGAGAAAATGATATTTATAATATAGAAACAAAAGCTATTTATATGATTGTAGAGATAAAAAGGAAAGAGTTCTGAAAACTGAAATATAACTAAAAACTCATGAAAACATTGAATTCGTAAGATAGTGAAAAAATATCTCATATTTAGTTCTGGATAAATCAAACATTACGTGGTGAATTTTTCTGAAATATGATGTTAGGAGTTATTATTTCTTTTTCTGATTTTTAAAATGAAAATAACATATGCTTACATTTTAATCAATTATTTAATACTTTTATAGTTAGTTGAAAAATATTAAAAATTACTGTAACAAAAAAAATTAATATATTTTTTCATGGCAAAGAGAAAAATTACAACACTTTCTGTCTGCTAAAAAAATGATTTTGAAATCTGCAGGCTTTAATTTTCCAAATAGATTTTTCATATAAAGAAATTAATCATGTATGTATCTGATAGGTTAAATAGATGAATTTATTTTTATGACACCTCGCATATGTGAAGCAATTATTCGCATGCTTCATATCGAAACCTGTACGTATATGAGAACCTACTGCATCGACTGAAGATAAGTTTTTATCTTGTTTAAATAATCACTCGTTTATATGTGATAGTATTAAACTTTTGATTTGATTAAATTGCTCCGGAAAATCAAATATAATGTAGCACTACAAAGTAAAACACATAAAATCAAATGTTAAAAGTATGCTCTTTCGTAAAATAATAAAATTATCCCCAAAGACAAATGATCACATAAATTACTCAGGGAAAAAAATTGGATGCGGCCTTCATTGCAAAATTACTTCTAGAGACAAAAACAGAAAGTAATTTTTATACATTTGTTACACTGCATAATCAAAAATTATTCAACTTAATCTACTTATCACATTCAGGAACAATAAAAGAAAATAATCATTACACAACTATTACACTGCGTCATCAAAAAATTATTTCATTTGATTCTTGACTAACATCCAGAAGCAGTAACAGACAACAATTTTTACATATTTATTACACTGTGTCATCAAAAATTATTCCATTTAATTCTTGAATAACATCCAGAAGCAGTAACAGACCACCATTTTTACATATTTATTACACTGTGTCATCAAAAATTATTCCAT
>JAOUZG010032859.1:7922474-7937067 GCA_026289955.1 Argiope argentata | reverse complement strand
TGTCATCAAAAATTATTCCGTTTGATTCTCAAATAATATCCAAAAGAAGTAACATCATCTTCACACAATTATTACACTGTGTCATCAAAAATCATTCCACTTGATGCTTCAAGGACATCCAGAAGCAGTAACAGAAAATCATATTTACACAGTTATTACACTGTGTCATCAAAAATTATTCCATATACAATTTTATATGTCTGCAAACTGTTACATTAGCCACTAAAGGTTCTCTGGAATAACTTTTCTCTGGGAACCACTAACAAAATAAACAGTCGTAACGTAGCAGAAAAAGATGCAAAAACCTTTTTCTATGCTATAGTTCCGATATTCAGCATCAGAAAAGAGGCACGAAAAAAAAGATGAAAAACAAGTGACATCTTTTTCGCCGATAAAACGTGCTTATTTTTCGAGAGGAGAGGGTGTAAATGTGCTGTTACTGAGCACCACACAGATCCGCTGACACTTCTTACATCTGCTTATCCGGTCCATAAAGTATCTCGGTTTCCATATTCCATCTAGTGACATTATGTAAGAATATTTGCTTTGGTGTTTTTTTTTCTTTCATATATCCTATTCAGGAATACAGTTAGCTTAATCAACATTCTTTTGATACACTTTATGGAGAAGAGATGAGATAATTCAATGAGTTGAGATTTTACGAATAAAATTCAGATTTGTGTATAACTTACAAGAATTAATAAGCACACACACACACACACACACAATTTCCAAAGTGACAAGTAAAAATAGAGCATCAGATTTCATCATTTAATAAAAAGACCTGAAGTCAGGTAGGCAGAAAAAAATAATCACACTAAATAAAAATCTATTAAAGGTTCATCTTTTTTATTTACATGTTTTTTTTTTGTAATTTCTTTTCATTTCAGTGCTATATTATACGAAATAGAAGAAAAAAATAATTAACATATTGAAGTTTTGGTTGTTATAATTTTTATCAACAAAATGGGAAACGTTAAATTATTCAATAAAGTTATTGTCTCAATTAATGTCTGATATTTACACTAGCTAATAAATTTAAAATGTAATGATAAGTACTTTCGTGATAAATAATGAGCATCAGTAACTAATTTATTAGGAAAGTAAGTTTTGATGTTGATCCTTAGAAAAGGAATTATGACTGAATAAATGAATTTTGAGCTAGGTGTGGAAAAATCGAGACCTTTCACAAAATTCAATGGATTTGCGCAGAAAGATAACATCTAAGTAGAAAGAATTAATGTAGTGTCAATGCTACTGAAATAATTATATATATTATTGAATTATTTGTTCTTATATCAGTGCTTAAAGATTAAAATTTTTTTATTATTTTTAATATTTGATGTGTTAACATAGTTATGAAATTAGTTCTGTAACTATTCTAAATTGTCTGCGTCTTGGCACAGAGGTACCACGTCTCCCTCGTGGTCTGGGCGTGCCGGGTTCAAATCCCGATCAGGGCATGGTTGTTCTTCTGCGTTCTGTTGAGGTGTTTTAATGTGCCCCCTTGTAAATATTGGTGGTGCAAGCGAATGAGGTAAGTGTGTGTCATCTTCATATGAACTTCTTAGATTTCTGCTCTAGGATTCTAAGGAATCCATACCCTCAGAAGCTACTGCACCCCTCTTTCCACTATATAGCGGACATATTATCATCATCAGGGCTTATTCCAAATTGCCAACTAATTCTAATTAAATGTAATAGAAACAAAAATTCGATTTTTATTTTTTAATATAATTTCGGTAGTAAAAAGGTGAAATTTATCGTAAGTTTTCTTATTGAAGTGTACAATATTTCCCATAAATCTATTTTTTAAATTTATTAATCGGAGTTCTTAGACCAGGTAACATTTACACTTAAATGAAAAACATGACTGTTCAAGAAAGCACTGACGAAATAAGTAAATTCTTTAGCATAATATGTCTTTAAAATAAAGCCTTTTAGAAGCATTTAAAAAAATCAGGTATAAATTTTTTATCTCTTTCTTTAAAAAATGCCCTGAATAAAAGGCATCGAATGAGATGTTAATAATACAAGAACGACACATTGAACTTTAAACTAAGTTCTGAATCCAATCTTGATTAAAAATTATTTTTCTTTGCATAATAATATAAAAAAATTACTTATGGTTCCTTAAGAACTAATATTCTTTTTGAAAGAAATTGTTTTATTTGATATAAGATCAATATTAGAAGATTAATTCACCTAATATATTTTAAAGTTAGAAAAAATAAAAAATAATAATTCTTAGTTTCAACTCGAACCTATATAAATTGAATGTTTTAATTGAATTATTCAGAAAAAAAACTAAAAAAGATTCAAGTGTTTATCATTTCTCTAATTTTAAACCAATGGAGAAATGATTCTACTTTTGAATATCCCCTGAAGTACCTTTCAGAATTTCAATGGGGTAAGTTATTGAGGTGAATTATTTTCTAATTGTTCTGAATTGGAAATTAAAGGTCTTTAATTATGTATAAAATGAATAGATGTTGCCTTTTTTTAAATTTTAATTTATCCGTATTCATTATTTCTATTATCTGACTATCATCATCGTTAATTAATTTTGTTTAGCATCATTATTTAGAAAACAAGTAAAAGTAAAATAAATAAAATATTGATGGAATTGATTAAGTATTTTATTTTGCTTATTGAAATCAGAAAACGGAATAATTAAATATAAAGACATTATTCACTATGAAGAAGGAAACATTCTATTCATCACATTCAATACATTTAATAAGTATGTTCTAAGGAAATGTTTGGAAATAACTGTTTTTATTTATTAATCTTTAAGTTGCGGGAACCCAAACTCGAAAAAGTTCCTTTGAATACGGGGATTCTGTGAAGAAGATAACAAATGCTTTCCCCCGTTTTTAAAAGCGATTGTTGTCCGATTTCGGCCACCCGTAGTGTTAATTGGTCATCTGTCCTCTCCGTCTTAACCGGGTTGCTTTTTTGAGGTTTTACTTTGTCTGGTCCCCTAGAAAAAGCTTTTTATCGCAGTTTTTTTTTCTGAAACATTAGTTTTCTAATTATATATATACAAGTAATGACTTAAATTTTATGATATTAAATAAATTTTAAATAGAATAACTGCGGTATAATTATTTATCGTTGTCAATTTTTCAATCATATTTGTGATTAAATAAATTTCTCAAGCCGTACTGAAGGTGTAAATTTAATTCTTATAAAACATGAACACGTCACCATGAATTTCATTTTGTTTTTCTTCTAACTCATTTATCTTTATTAAATGTAAACATTTATAAATAATGTATAAAATTCATAACTAATTTTTTTTTGAAAATATTTTTATTTCTTTGCACAAAATAGAGAAAACAATTCTTAGCTATTTTGTAAGTTAAATGTATCTGCAAAATAGCATATATGATTGTCTGCTATTTTGTTCAATTCAAATTTTTAATATTAATATATTGAGCTCATAAAAAACCAATACAATTTTTATTCCTAACTTATTTCGGACGGTTTTCAAAATAAATCACTAGTGACGTTTCCCTATTTTATTGTCGATTCTTATAATTTATAGTGATATTTTCCCGAAAATTTCAATAACTCATAGCAGTATAGTATTTTTGAAAAGTACGCTGAGTTTTGTAGGCAATAAATAATTGATTTATGATTTTTTTTCTGCTTAAAAATTTACTAATACGTAACTAATCACCAGATTTAAGACGGTTAATTTAACCAAACTAAGATTAGATATGGTATGTTTAGAATTTGATACATAATATTTCATTGATATAATATTATGTTGAAAAGTAGTTATCAAAAAAGAAAACTTTAAAAAAATCTTTAATGAATAAAGCTAGCATTCTAAATGATCAGCTTTCGTAATTAGCTACAACATTTGTACAAGCAGAGTATTTAGATTATATTTCAGAAATGCTTAAAATTAAATCTAGAATTCCTACTATTTTATTTGAGTAAAAATATTTCTGGAAAAATTCAAATGGTCTAGTAACTTTTCAGTGAATTGAAATGAAGGCATAAAGATTTTAATATTTCTCTTCTGATGTTTGAATGCATAAAAAGCTACCAATTATTATTTATCATAGATTTAAAGAACCTCTTTCAATATTTTAAAATTAGAATCATAACTTTTAATGAATGATTATCTATAAATAATTAAAGCAACCGTTTTCATTAATCATAAAAAATAATGATGAAACTTACAGCTGGCTTAAAAATCACAACCCAAATGTATTTTTAGCCTGAAGTTTTTGTTCAAGTATTAAACTTTAAAAGTTAAAAAATCTTAAGTAGTCAATTCTTTAATGTTGTGTTAGAATAGTACATTGGTAAATGCGAAGTATATATGCCCGAGATTCCAGTCATAGAAGGGGAGGCAGGCATGAAGACAAAACAGTGTTGTGTCACTTTTCAATGTAAAACAGAATAATGATAGGGTGAAAGAAAAAAACCCAATCGTAGGTTCAATTTAGTTTTTTTGGACTATGACGAATGACGAAAAATGTAGCAATTTATCTAGGTCACCGATTACCTACACTACACCATTCCATCAGAAATGAAATTTCAAGTAATTCTTGATTCAAATAAAATTATAAACGAACATTATTATAAATTTACAAAATTTTATTGTTAAAAAATTAACAATTTACAATGGTTAGAAATTAAGCAACGGTGGAAAAGAATAATGTTTTCAATCGAGTATTACTAACAAATGAAGTTAAGCAAACTCATTCCATACCTCTCAGAAATGTTACTTAAAAAAATGTCGCCAAAGCAAGGTTCACAAAACTGACTAGCGCCAACAGTGATTATAACTACAGCAGGACGAAATCTCCTGACCCTGAAGGGTATAGCACAAAATGGCAGTGATTTTTATGAGGCAATTACGGTTCGCCGGGAAGTTCAAGTGGGGGGACGAAATCCAAGCTTGTTACTGGTACTGGAACAGACCCGTAAGGAAAGGTAAAAAAAATCTTGGTACAGCAGTTGTACCGCCCGTAAGCTAGAGGTTAATTGCGATTTCGTAAAAGAATAAAAAAATATTAATATTTCTAAAAATTAGTTTTTTGGTTATTTTGAAAATTTTTCGTTTTACATACATTAGTACTCAAAAGGAATAATCACATAAATACCCAAAAATTAGGTGGATATAAGTACGTCATTGTACGTGAACTTCATTTTTGTCGTCGTTACTTTTGGCATGGGCCATAGTGAAGACGCAGACGAAGTCAGTGAAATAAGCAAAATCAGGGTAGTAGCTACTAAGAATTTAGGGTCTAAATCCTATGAAACTACGTGCGTACCCTAGTGCAGAAGTCTAACTTCTAGCCCATATGATGAAGATACTCACACACTTGCTTGAACAATCCATTTTTACGGAAGGAGGGGGAGAGTCCTTCACGCACCTCACGTATAGAACACAGGGTAAAGAAGGACCATGGCCAAACTAGAACTCAAACTCAGGCTACCAAATACGCGAAAAAGAGGCTCTAACCCTAAGCTAAAACGTCGGTAAAATTAATTTTGTCAGATGCAATTAAATTAGAAATTTATCAAAAAAAAATAGAAATGGAGGCTTTCCAACAGTAAATAAACAGACTAAACATGTTAAGTAATACTATTCTAATTGTACAATATTGGAACACAATAAATAAATATAATAAAAATTATTCATACTAAAAATGAAAATAATATGTTTGTTTCCCTTCCACTTGCTTCAACTTCTGTGTCCATGAGGCATTTAAAATTCCACATTTGAATCCTGGAAATTTATTAAATACATTTTTAAAAATATAATTACAAATAAAAACTAAATATATCATCAAATTCGTGAACAGAAAAATATTATCATAGATTATACCCATAGGCTAATACCCATGAGCCTTGATTGTCCCCCCCCCACACACCTGCATTTCAGAATCCTTTCTGATAAGAATCTATGAACTATACTTCTGAAACAATTCTACCTTTTGAAAATTAAATATTCAAGATAAAACACCGTAAAAATAAATGAAAGATGAAACCCAGTAAATCTAAATGAAAAATGAAGAAATTCAAAATGGCAAGGGTTACGATAACGCTTTCAGCTGATTTATCAATCCTTCCATTGTCTATTTCATGGACTATTTTATGATGACGCTGTTTGTGTTATTGTATTAAATCGTAAAGAAATAACGGTACTTGCGTTTTAGACCGTCCAACTTTATCGCCAACTTTGAAGTCGTCGTTAAGGAGTTGCTAAACCATCAATTATGGCGATACGGCAATGGTGTAATTCCTTGATTTTAATTGCTAAATTTAAATCTGTTGCCAATGAGTTACTAAACCGATGGTGATCCCTGGCAAAGACGATCTAATACGTAAGTACCGAAATAACATGTAATATTTCTAATCCAAATTTCTCAAAACTCCTGTTAAAACAATCAGATAAAGTACTTTTTCCGGTAATATAGAAAAGAAAATAATACTTATTTTGTAATTTCTCCCTCTCAATTAATATGGATTTGAGCAATTATGTTGAAGAACCTTGAAAGAAATGCAAATAGTTAGAAATAACAATCGAACGTAAGAATGAAAATTTTATTTTTAATTCCAGACATCTAGACAGTGACAATATTGAAAGGCTTTCGATGAATAGATCTTTCATTTTGAAAAGGCAATAATTTCAAAAATTCGAATTATATTTTCAGTTTCAGGTATTAAAAATCTATGGAATATTGAAAACTTTATATTTCTTTAAATGGGATGACTCGTCTCAGATCCTCATCCTCATTATTCTTCCAATACACCTAAGACAATGATTATAAATGAGAAAAGAATTTAGCGTGTCTATTAAATTAATTGGGCAAAGCGTTATACAGAAAAATATACAACTTTTAAATCAGAGAAATTTTTAAACACTTATTTTAAATGAGAGAAATAGTTTAAATGCATCTTTCAAATGAGGAAAAAATTCCAAAAATATTGAAAAAAAATATTTTAAGCTCTTGAGAGTACTTCAATACCAAAAATATTTCCTATCCTATGGGATGAACTTTCTTATCTATCCTTTCTTATCTTTACTTTTTTTCTTCTTGTAAAGGTATTATAGATCGCAAAGAATTTCTGTCTGTGAAGGTGAAAGAATAATTGTGGTTTAGATGAGGTTTTATTTATGGAAGGTGAAAGTAAGAATCTAATATCAAGGTGGCATTAGTCTGTTTTGATTCCAGCAAAGATTAACTCGATCTCGATCCACGGGAAAGACCAATGAAAAATTTCCAGGCACACCATCTTTGGTCACATTTATGAAAATATTTTGGATAAGCTTGGAATCTCAGAAAATTCTTCACACATCCTAATTATTTAAAACGAAGATAATTTCACATTATCTACTATTATATCTGCATAAATGGCAATGTATTTATCTGGTTAATTTTTTTATAACTGAGTATATTGACTTCCCAATTACAAGCCTACTTACTTTGATCAAGATCTATCATATTTGACACAGATAATTTTTTTAGAAATTGGTACACATCAAATAAATTTATTACTAAAATTTCATTTAACAAAAATTTCGATTTTGATATTGTTTCGCAATAATTAGAAAGTATTATTGCAAAATAATTTTTGAATTTAATTTTTTTTTAATATTTCAGTGCAGAAAAAAGTAAAAGACAGAGTATGCGGAAAGTTAGATTTTAATGATATTATAATGAGACTTTATTGAAATGGTTCCTATACGCAATTATAGCAAAAAATTAAAGATAAATTAAATAACGATGATTGAAATTATCAATATTTTTTAAAAACCTTGAAGGAATCATGGGGATACTTTACTTGAAAGTAACCATTATCGATATTCCCAGTTCACCAGCTGACCAAATAAAGTAACTTGTTAAATATTATACTGCATGATTTTGTTATAGCGTAAAATCTTTAATAAAATTTAATACATAATGGTTTTTAGCTAATACTTTTAACAATAACTTCTAAACTTCGGATGAAATTTATTTATATCATTCGTAATTTTTCAAATTTTATCGTATTTGTATTTTATTGTATTATTTCGAGTTCATAATTTTTCTTACCTTTCACACTCAGTACAAAGAAGTATAATTTTTGATAAAAAGATTTAATAAATCAAATTGAATAATTTAATTTCAATTGATTAAATAAGCTATTTATGAATTTCCGGGGACTTTCAGGTTGCTACCTTCAATGCTATATGAATTGAGGAAACCTTTTAATAACACGGTACAACTTTGAAGTGGGAGAATTTAATAATTATCATTTGCTATGAAATGGAATTGAAACAAAAAATATTGATTATCATCAATTTAGTTTTATGATGTATTTCATTTAAATATTGAGTTCAATCAGTTTTAATATTGAAAAAAAAAAGATTTATCAAAATTTCTTGCCAATGACCTCTTGTTTCAATTGAAAAAAAATTATATATCAAAAGCGATATTTAAGCAACTGAAAATTTTTTGAGTCTTGACATCATTCTCTAAAAAAAATATGTTCGATTTTCCGTTTATTTTTGAAAGAACATTTTAAACAATATTGTACAATATAGCCAGGACAAAAAAGTTTTAAGTTACTTTATCAATAAGTTTAAATAGGCTTTTCTAAAGATATATAATTTCCTTATTTAATATAAAACAAAATTTCAAAAACAATGGTTTATTCTATTTTCCTGAACCGATCTATGAAATTTATACATTATTCTTTATTTCAATTAGCTCACGAGGAAAAAAAATTGTCAATCAATTTTCATAGTAAAACTAATAGTGAGGAAAGTACACAGCAAATGCATGTATAAGATTGCAAATTCTTTATGGTATACTGTGTTCTTTATTAAATAAAGAAGTAATTATAAAGTAATAAATAGTAAAACGAAAATTTCATAAAGTTTCTAAATCTTTTAGAAACTAAGAAAAAAATATTTCGTTTTTTTTTATTTATGCACATGTAATTCTCAAATAAAAATTGTTTCTCTGATTTTCATTTTATAAATTCTAATAACAAGGTGGAGGATAAGATAAACAAAAATAACAGAAATGCAAACAGTAGATCAATATTGCTACATAAACTCAATTTATTTTATTATTATTTTTATATTTAAAGCAAGTGGTTCAAAATGTCTTCCCTACCTGATTCAACAAATTTAGGATTTTTTTTCAACCACAGATTCTGTTTTATTGCTACCAATCATTTCACGAACTTCTTTATTATTTTATTTTTAAATAGAGGAAAAAAGTCAATTCTCAACTTCTTAGAAAGAAAACAAAAACTCCCAAAGGCTAAAAATTCGATAAGTTGAACTTCAAGACATTCTTTGTTAAAAACCGGTTCTTTTATTATTTCTTTTTGAATCCAAAAGAGGCCTCGGGGTTCGATAACGATACGAAGGGAAAGAATTATCCCTCAAAAGGTTTCGAAACTCCTCCTTCTATGACATGGTCACTTATTTTCAAGGCCTTTCTGGCCACCTCTATTTCTTGGCCATCACCGAATTTCTGAAAATATTAGTTGAATTTTTACTAAATGGCATTTTTTTAACTGTATGTCACTAGAATTATTTGTTGTTGTTGGAAGTGAAAAAGTATAGAATGCATATCCGAATTGTTATACAGCACTCATTTATATATCATAAATAAAAATGTTATTTTTACTTTTAAATAAAAAATAATTTTTGAATTCAAGCGATCAAAAAAGCTATTTTAGAAATGCAAATTTTTATAAAGTTATTGTTTGTTTTTCTAGGGGATAAACACGTTGTGTGTATAACTTAAAATCTGAATATATCTATTTTTTTAATACAGAAAGTACTGCCAACTTTTTCCATGTCATATACATTGGCAAATATGAATAATATTCTATATTTAAAAGCATCTGCGGACACAAAAACATAGTCACTGAAAATTGCTTCAGTAAATATATATTTTAAAATTAATACAAACTCTAGAAAAAATAGCTGCTAAATCTTATAAGTTTATGTTTTGTTTAAGCAAAAATTATTTTTTTAAATAATATTCCTTAATCGGTATTCAGATGAATTAGAAACAAGATATTGATTTTTTTTTTCATAATTAACTATACAAATGCGAAGTTTGCAACAATGAACTTTACGAAATAACAAAGGATATGCTCCAGTGGCAGAAATAAATATATGTACTGATTTCACATCTAATATTTAAACTCATGACTTTAAACAATTATAGCTTCGTTTATTACAACTTATTCTCTTTCTGGTAGAATTCAATGTACTGAGTGGGAGAGATGTACAATTTCGTGCATTCAGATGCATCTGTCGCCACCTCATTCCAGAGATTTACTCTTTCCTCAGGCGAAATGTAAGCTTGATTAATCACATAGTGTACATAAATTCCAGAAAGAGCTTAGTATTGTTAGTCCAGTGAAAGTTTCACGCTTCGGTATTTTCATCGCATAAAACACCTAACTATAGCTAAAACTATAATATTTCCTAATTTATATATAAATAATGTTTACTTTTAATTAACTCTAATCATAATAAAGAATGCATGATAATGTATGCACGTAAAACTTTCTATTGAAATATTATTTAATTAAAACTCAAGAGAGAATTTGACTCTTGTCACTTTAATATCTGAAAATATAGAATATTTATACAATTTTAAAATTAATACATCATAATACATCATAATATAAAATAATACATCATAATATAAAATACATATAATCTAAAATACATATAATATAAAATACATATAATAATACATCATAATATAAATAATATAAAATACATATAATAATACATATAATAATAATACATATAATAAAATACATATAATAATAATCATAATATAAATAATATAAAATACATATAATAATACATCATAATATAAAATACATATAAAAAACATCATAATATAAATACATATAATAATACATCATAATATAAAATACATAAAATACATATAATAAAATACATAAATATATATATAAAATACATAATATAAAATACATATAATACATATAATCATAATATAAAATACATATACATAATATAAAATACATAATATAAAATACATATAATATCATAATATAAAATACATCATAATACATCATAATATAAAATATTTATACAATTTTAAAATTAATACATCATAATATTAATCAAACAGATTTAATTAATGATTTTTTTTCTTTTAAAAACATATTTTTGTTTTGAATCTAACAATGCATATTACTGTTATATACACTTTATTCTACATTGTTGCAACAATATACATGAATTACCATTGTTTCATCAAATATTTAATCCCTTGATTTTCATCCATTGTTAGAAGTTGAATTGGATATGTTTATTTACTTATTTCTAAATATACATATGCTGTCGTTGTTGTTACAAATGGTACTTGCCATTGACAAGCTCGATGATGCATCAGCAGATTTAAGAAAAAAATAAGCGCCTCTTGTTTGAAGTAGCGCCAA
This sequence comes from Argiope argentata, assembly GCA_026289955.1. Lineage (NCBI taxonomy): Eukaryota > Metazoa > Arthropoda > Arachnida > Araneae > Araneidae > Argiope > Argiope argentata. The sequence goes on along the minus strand of JAOUZG010032859.1, from coordinate 7,925,607 downwards.
CTAGGGCTAAGAGTACAACTTTAGCTACAATCTCATCACATTCGCTAGCACAACCCTTTTTTACAAGGGAGAAGGCACATTCACACACCTCACAGATAAAACACAGAAGAACGACCATGCCCTATCCGGGACTCAAACCTAGGATCCCAAATCACGAGAAAGACGCACCGCCTTTATGCCAGGATGCCAGCAAAAATGCATATGGAATTAGAAGGAAAAATCTCAGTGAGGATAAGAGCAATAAGAAGTTAGAAGATGGTTTATTAGGAGAATTACATTTTTAATAACATCTTGAAATCATTCGACTGGTTTCCATTGAGAATTCTAACCAGCATTAGTATTAATGAAGGTAAAATTATTTAACTGGTGAGGTGAAAATTTAGGACTTAATTAGGTAAGTGCAATCTACGATGATGCTTTTTCTTTAAACTCAAAATAAATTTTCTGACGACTAAATGAAACTTTGCGAATATCTTCAGCCGACATTTTTTTTGATAGATAAATATATTTTAGAAATTTTTCAACATATATCACTAGTGAAAAAAGTAATTACGTTGGATCATATATTTTCTTCTCAAATTATAACAAAAAATTTTCTTGAAAAAAACTATTACTATTTAAATAATAGTTATTTTCCTAGTATATAAATATATTTAGAAAGCAATATACGCTTGAATAATTATATGAAAAAAAATGATAATGGATAAAATTGATCCTTTTTTTTTATCGGTCTGGGTGGTTTCATACCACGGATGCATTTTTTGAGTGCATTCTAAACACACAGGTTAAGTATTCTGGTACAAAAAACCGCCTATATATATATATATATATATATATATATATATATATATATATATATATAAACACCAAATGAATAAGACTTCAATGCGTTTTTTCCAACGCTAATGAGGTTAGGCTTATAATGTCTTCGTCCGATTATTTCAAACAATTCTGTTTTTTTTTGTTAGTGTTTGGTGCATTTAAATGTAAACATTGTTAATTAATCGATTTTCGGACTCATTTTTAAGTACTTTTAAATTAAAATATTTTATAATAAAGGAAGTTAAAAATTTCTAATCTGTATTGTGTTACTCTAACTGGTGTAGAAAATTTACGCATTTGCGTTGCCCCAATTGGCGTCGATTTTTTTAAAACTGAGAGTTAGAAATTTTATCAATGCATTTTCTCATTTCACAAGTTTTTAATTTATCTGCCTTTTTATTCTATTATATTTACAATATGACCTTACATTTTACCATTTGCTTTGTGCAGCTTAAGCATCTGTATTTCTTGAGCAAAAAAAATCAAGTAAAAACCAAATGCGTTGAAAATTTACGCATTTGCCGTAAGTTGTACTTGTTCTCAACTATATTTTCAATTTAATTAAAAGTTTAAAAAATACGTGTTTAACACTGTTGTAGCTATTTTAAATTCTAATGATAAATACAATAAATTTCCTTTCACTTATATAGACTTATATTTAAAAAATACAGATTTGATTTGTCGTTTTTTTTTCAGGTGCCAATATAAATAAATTCTTTTTAAGTTAGTTGCTTTTTTCCCATGCGGGTAAAAGCTAGTTTTATTTAAATTCTGTTGATTTATTCTGACCTAAAATTTTTATAATAGTTACGAAAATCTTATCCTCCTATTTATTTTTCTCTGTATTGCTAATACAAATTTATCATAATTTTGATTGCCAATAATCTGCAATTATGAGAGGATGTTTAGTATTTCGACTAAGTGATGCAAATAATTTACCATGATCGAGTTTTCCTTTAAGCTGTTAAAAGGGAGTCCCTAATTAGGTTGAGTGGTTTCCGATGAATTCGGTTGTCAATCGCAATGGAGTGGGCTATTTCAAACATCACTTAACCCGATGTCGTTGTCAGTTAATCACAGGTTCCCAGCTGCAAATCCGAGAGAAAGCCATTCGTTTCACTCGCCGAAAGAGTGAGAGAGTAGCGCAATTTTGCGTAAAGCAATGACTGCTTACCGCGAATTTAATTGATATTATCCTGACGAGTACTGTAAACTCGTGATAGAATGTGCCTGATCTCGCAAAGCTTTAAATTATGACGCCATAGGAAAGAATTAACAATTGTAAACTAGAAATGAATGATATTAAGAAGAAAAAAATATTTGTTTTACCGAATATTTCCTTGCCGTTTCAATTCTTACTTAAATAAGAAAATGAATGTTAATTTCACATTTATGAAAAGAAATTATTGAAATAATTATTTAATAAATTGTTTCCAATCAATACAATCAATTTCCTGATATATATATATATATATATATATATATATATATATATATATATATAATTGAATGATGTTGATAATATTCCCTGATATATCAGAAAATTTATTGTATTGATTTGAAACAATTTTTTAAATAATAATTTCAATAATTTCTTTTCATAGTTGTGAAATTAACATTCATTTTCTTATTTAAGTAAGAATTGAAACGGCAATGAAATATTCCGTAAAGAATGATTGAAGTGAAATAATTCTTTGACTAGTAAAATATGTCTACTACTTGGAGCTTAAAAATTGATGAAATTTAAATCATGATTAGAATGTATTTTGCTTTCGAATATTATGAGAAATTATCTAAATAAAAAAGTGAAATATCAGAACACAACAGATACGAATTATCGTTTTTTTTCAAAATCATTTATACGTTATATATAGTGCTGTTACGCAAACATCAAAAGTTTTTTGTTATAATGAAGATAAATTGTTCGTTTTGCATTTTTTCTAAGTTCCAATGATATTATCCTGAATTAATAAAATTACTTTTTAAAGAAGTTTAATGCATTTACTTAGTGAAGTAGCTTTTTTTATATATTTTTCAAAATACTTTTTTAAGACAAAATATTTTATTCATTCTCATATAATCACTTCTTTTCTTACATTTTTCTACAAAAAAAAATTATACGAACAAATAATTAAACATAAATAATTTGTCACCATTGTATAGTTTGTATTTAATTTTAGTAAACGAATTCTATATATGTATTTAAAATTGCATACTATTTTTTTACAGCATTTGTTCTGAAAAACAAACTGATAAGATATTATTACTAGATGTAGCATATCAAGATATTCTAAAATATTATCAATAAAAC
>JAOUZG010032859.1:7904999-7922074 GCA_026289955.1 Argiope argentata | reverse complement strand
ATATATATATATATATATATATATATATATATATATATATATATAATTGAATGATGTTGATAATATTCCCTGATATATCAGAAAATTTATTGTATTGATTTGAAACAATTTTTTAAATAATAATTTCAATTATTTCTTTTCATAGTTGTGAAATTAACATTCATTTTCTTATTTAAGTAAGAATTGAAACGGCAATGAAATATTCCGTAAAGAATGATTGAAGTGAAATAATTCTTTGACTAGTAAAATATGTCTACTACTTGGAGCTTAAAAATTGATGAAATTTAAATCATGATTAGAATGTATTTTGCTTTCGAATATTATGAGAAATTATCTAAATAAAAAAGTGAAATATCAGAAGACAACAGATAAGAATTATCGTTTTTTTTTTCAAAATCATTTATACGTTATATATAGTGATGTTACGCAAACATCATAAGTTTTTTGTTATAATGAAGATAAATTGTTCGTTTTGCATTTTTTCTAAGTTCCAATGATATTATCCTGAATTAATAAAATTACTTTTTAAAGAAGTTTAATGCATTTACTTAGTGAAGTAGCTTTTTTTATATATTTTTCAAAATACTTTTTTAAGACAAAATATTTTATTCATTCTCATATAATCACTTCTTTTCTTACATTTTTCTACAAAAAAATTATACGAACAAATAATTAAACATAAATAATTTTTCACCATTGTATAGTTTGTATTTAATTTTAGTAAACGAATTCTATATATGTATTTAAAATTGCATACTATTTTTTACAGCATTTGTTCTGAAAAACAAACTGATAAGATATTATTACTAGATGTAGCATATCAAGATATTCTAAAATATTATCAATAAAACCGTAGAAAAAATAATATGTGAATGAATGAAGGAAACTGCAATATAAGACAAATGTATTGTTTATCTGTAGGAAGTTATATGTGTTTAAAAGATAACTTCAAATATATACATTTAAATATCTTCTAAGAAAATACGCATTTACATTGCATTTACTAAACATTTTCACCATGAGGAAGAATTGAATTTTTGGCCCACATAAAATATATTCGGTTAAAGAGAGTTAGTGGTATTAATGGATGCTGCATTGTAAAAAAATTCTTTCAAGTATTAATCTAGCCAAATTTTGTTGATTTAGTTGTTCCTATTGTCAGATAAAATTTATAGATAAGAAAACATTACATAAAAAGTACTTCTTACTAAATAAACTCTTTTTAGAAAATGAATCAACAGACTTTGCATGACAAGCTATTAGAATCAAAAGGATGAATCATAGAAAAGAAAAAAAAAGTCATTCTTTTTTTTCACTAATTGGGCAAACATAAGGTCTAACGATGGTGAAAAGAAAGAGCAAATGGGCTTCACTGCATGGTTTTACTTTCATTTTTTATCATATTTCTTTGGTGAACAAAAAAATAGAAGATAGGATGAGCCTCATTACATATCTGAATCTGAAAAGAAGTTACCAAAAGTAACATCATGCAAATTATACATTAAGAATAATGAGAATATTTAATGCATTATTCACATGAGAATGTTATTTTCTTCTGAAAAGTCAAAATAGTTCTTAAATTTAAAGTTTTCATTGAGGTCATTTGTTTAATGGTGATTTAATAGGATTTTCCTAATTAGATTCTTTTTAAATTCAGAAAAAGAATTATATATCGTTAACTTTTTTACTATTCCAAACAATCATTTTACAGAAACTTTCCCTTCGACTGTTTTTTAATGTTTTTATTACAGTTTTTTTAATTATATTCCTTTTTTTACTAAATGATGGCATTTATAAAAAATACAAATGTACAGTCAATGGAATGAGAGACTAGAAAACAATAATTTTTTGTTTTTTTACAAGTTTTTAGAATTTAACAAATTATTGCGTGTTTTTCCCAATGAATAATATTTCATATTTATAATTATAGGGGAATGAATAAAAACATATAGTAATTATTATAGAAAAAAGTTGGAACTCTCTTAAATTGCATTCAAAAATTTATAGGTTAAAAATGCAATTATGTATGTTACAAAAGAAATAAAAGCAGGTCATTTCAATTAAATTTTAAAATTTTGATATAAGTATGGATTCTATATTTTAAAATATGAAATGAATTGAACATATATTGATCATAAATGTCCTAAAAAATCCCTGATTGACGTGTTTTATTAAAATAAAAAAGATTCATAAAGAAAACTATAGATTTCTATAAACTCATGTTGTTGCTGTTGTTACTTATGGCACTTGCCATGGACAATCCCCTGCGGATACAGCAGCAGATTTAAGCAGAAAGGAGCGTCTCTTGTTTTTGAAGTAGATTCAAATAGGGTCAAGCATACGACTTAGCTACACACTCACCACATTTGCTTGAATAGCCCCATTTTACTGGGGGGGGCACATTCACACATCTCACAGAGAGCACACAGAAGAACAACCATGCCCGAGCCCGGGACTCCCAGAACACGAGGAAGACGCGCTACCTTTCTGCCAGAAAGCCGGCCTATAAACTCATACCACACGATTTATAAAATTTTTATCACCTTCGTTATTTAACTATTAAAAAATTCAATCCTTCTGTCAAATTGTTTTCAACAATACTTTCAGGTGAAAAGGGAAATTAAAGGTCTTTTCATTGTTAAAATGTATTAATCTTTGTGGGATTTTCCTCCGATATCGAAAACTGAAGAAGGAGAAAGAATGATTTTGCTCAAATCTGGGCAGTTCATATTAAATATAATTTTTATTCTACTTCGAACAAAATTAAATAATCGGAAGTTGACTACTTCCGTCTAGAGTACTTTGTTACATGTGGCTACTTAAGTTTTTTACCTTAGTATTTCGAAAGCACGAAGGTTTACTTTATAATACTATATACTGCATATAATTAGTACCATTTTATAATTATCACCATTTTTTACCTATAACATTGGTACCTTTTGTATTAAAACAGCAATTTAATATTAAATTTTTTTTAATTAATTGTTGAAACAAATTAATGAATAAAGGGTTTAATTAGAATTAAATACGACCAAATATTTTTGAGAAATGTCCGCCCGCCAATGGCTACTACTTTCCGTCTGTTTCTTTACTAATTATTAACAAAAATTAGTCTATGTCTGGGTTTGTGTCCTACAGATCTAAACCCTTTAACCGAGAATTTCTAAATGTTGCAGAAATATAATTTTGAATACGAAAATGGACACTTTGAAGTAATGCCAGGTTTGCCTTCTGCTAGTTATAAGACGGCCAGTTGGCAGCGCATTTGTGGAAAAGTTGAAAAATATTGATTTATTGATAGCAAATAATTGGAGCGGATGAACTTGCTGTTATACTATATTATTATAATGTCAGAATAGGATGTTATTTTGGGGATGAGGCTTTTGGCGTCAACAAAAATCCGTGCTCAAATAATAAAAATTTTATTATCTACACGAGCATCTCAAAAAATCAGCTTTCAATAACGCGTTGCCATTGCATTTACAAAAACTTTGATTAAAGAAAATAAGTTACTGACTACAGCAAATGAAACCTACAAAAATGTCATTTTGAGCACGGGATTACATGAAATGAAATTACATGAAGGAAGTTTTTCGAATCGTTGGAATACTAAAGGGACTCATTAGATGAAACCATTAAAATGAATAAAAATATAATTTAGTTAGAGCGATCACGTGGTGTTTGGCCGTTCAAGATATTAAGTTCTGACATGATATATTGAAATATGCATAGCAGAATTCATTTTAATATTTTGTTTTCGTTTGTTTTGCTTGAAAATATCGATAATTTGTTATATATTAATTCGGATATTTTTTGCACTTTGTTCTTTCTGATGCGAAAAGTTTTTTTAAACATTTTATTTACCATTTTTTGACAGTTTTCCAAATATAGGTACGCTGACTTTTTTTTTATTTCAACATGTTTTATCATGTGTAAATATCCATCATTTTTATTTCAACATATTTAATTGTATGTAAATGTCCCTCATTTTTATTTCAACATATTTAATTGTATGTAAATGTCCCTCATTTTTATTTGAACATGCTTTATTGTATGTAAATATCCCTCATTTTTATTTCAACATGTTTTATTGTGTGTAAATACCCACCATTTTAATACGATACGCCGAGGAAAAGGTGAAATTGAGGGAGGAGAAAACTGCAATTCATAAATAAGCATAGAATCCCGGAATGTAGCTGACGAAATTTTTGCAAACATAAATCCGTCCCTTTAGGCGCATGTTCTTCCTCTTAGCTGTTTTATAACTGTAAAACTGGCATAAGAATTTTTAAATATTCCATAGAATTACAATTAATCAAAAAGGAAAAAGGTAGTCTGAAAACCACTAAGAATAAAAACATCTCGATTCCATTTTCAGCTTTGTTCAATAGATTCGACCTGCAGCTTCAATTAAAATACACTCGAGCATTTTCTCTAAGTTTCGATATTTTTTTTGTCCATATAAAATTAATTTTTTCCATCTTATTTAGTAGACAGCCCATCTCTGTTAGCATTCTAACAATATTATTGTTTTGCGTATAGTATTAAAATATGGGTCCCAGAATATCATCTAAATTTCTGATGTTCGTCAATGATGTAAATCTTTGAAATTTCAAAATATAATAGAAAGTGATAATAATGGCGTAGACATTTGGAATATATCGTATATCGAATATATCATAGTCGTTTAAGTATATATTTTTAATTTTTTTCTTTGCTTTCGCTTATAATGCAATTTAGATTTTGATAGTTTGAAATTCGAATACTTGATATTAAACCAAAATGAAATATTTGAAAAATATTGCAAAACCACAGTTTATTATTTATATTTAATTATTATAAAAACTTTATATAAAGTAAAATTAATCTGTAAAACAAAAACCTGAAAGCAAGTATATCTGCAATATTCAAAGGAATGTAAAGTGCGATCACTTAATAAAAATAGTTGTGTTGGAAGAATCAAGACGTGCGTAGAAATAAAGTTATATTTTTCTATATAATTTATTCGAGATGAAATTTTATTTAGAATTACTTCATTACAAATATTTTTTATAAAATTCTCCTGGAAATTGGAGTACTATATGCAACTTTTGTTGAATGGTAAAGGCATTCACCGGCCGCATTACAATCGTTCCCGAAGGAAGTATGTCCCGTAATCATGGGTGGTATCTGAAACTCGCCTTTTTCTGTACCCACTAAGTGAGTGAAGCCTAATCACCATATTTTAAGTTTCTCTTCCTCATTTAAGAGGTATTAAGAGCCTTTAGAAGCGAATATTTTAAATACAGTTTATGCCAAAATATGCAGTATTGAAACTCGAACATGCTCTTGCGTTTGTTGTCAAAAATTAGATCCAGCTACACGTGTTCATAGTAACTAAATGGAAGTCGTGTTGTATCATTATTGTCGAAAATGGGTCTCTCGTCGGAGGAAAGAATTTTTCTGGCCGTGCTCTATTTCCTCTCATATGGCAGCTGACGTAAAGGTAAACCAAGTTTGAAAAGGGTGTCAGAACAATTCCACGAAAACTTTATTTAGAGGGTTTAATAAGTGGTCGAATCTTTTATTCAAAATTTGTGAAGATTCTATAGTGCAATGAAAATTCAGTTAAATAGATATTGTCATTACTAGGACACAGCGACCAGCCATACCACTCAACCAACTCTATCCAGACAAGTGGAAAACTTTCCATGACTAATCAATTCCCTGACTTCCCATATCCACCCATTCACAAAATTTTACACTACTTGATTTCTTTTTGTGGCAATGTTAAAGGGGGGTATGTTAAATTGTGAAAATCCAGTGTAGCGAGTGAAGGTCGTGATATGAACCCACGACGCTAAGGCCGGTATCCGAGTAACATCGCCACTGTACCAAAAATGTCGACATCAGTATCGTAGATGTTATCTGGCATATAAGGCTGGCATCCCAGTACTCCTCCACCAGTGAGACGGTGGAGAGACGAACGATTTTGATAGTACCAAGCGTTATAGCGAGCGTGTGAATTCGTTAATGGGTCGAGTGAACGACGGCTTTGTATTTTCTTGCTGCGTCGAGTGAACGACGGCTTATTTTTGTTTGTTGCTTCGAGTAAGCGACGACTTTGTTTGCTGGTAGATGGTACCACCACCTATCAAAAAGTTATGTTGTCAAGGTCACCAATGTCACGAGTAAAGGTCGTGATACGAACCTGCGAAGCAAAAGCCACTAGCCGAGTAATATGGCCACTATACCAAAAAAGTCGACTTCGGTATCGTAGGTGTTATAAGGTTAGCGCACACCACCAAGATCTGTACCTGGCTTACTGAGAAAATAATATATTTTGCAGCAGTCTGTAAAAACCTTAGTGACAAGACTTGAACGATATAAATATCTATTACAGCGAGATGGTGCGTACTTGTAACACTTACATTATGAAAACAACGGTAAATCAACACTGCCCTCTGTGTGGATGTTATGTATGAATATATAGTGTTTATGTATAGTGTGTATGTATGGATGTTAGTTTCTTTGAGACAAAATAAATTTACTGAGGGCATTAATGTAATTTTTTTTTTCCTCTTTTCATTTCAGTAGTGTACGTTTTGGCTAAAAATGTATAAATGTTATAAAAGTGACAATTAATGCTTTGTAAATGTATTAACATTTTCTTGGACTTTATAATTCAATACTTAGTTAAGAAACAAATATATGAGAAACGTGCATGGTCAATTGTGGAGTAATTATAACTGATCTATTCCTCAAATTAAAATGTTCTCGTAGGTTGACATGCGTATGATAGGGCATTCCACTTCTAATTTTAAACTACGAACTTCAGCACTTGTGATTGCATTTATGCAGAATTATTCTCGAGTAGAGTGGAATGATGCCTAGGGTGGAATCGACCAATTTCGTACCTTTAGCTGCAGCTGTCGCTGGCCAGTTCCTAAATTATGGCCCTTTCATCGAGCAAAATTCATGTTTGATTAATCACAAAGTGTATTAATTTCCAGCAACTACCTCCTCGGTGAAGTTTTCATCATTCAGATGTCTATTTAAGATCAATATGTGCTGTCTATTTTTAGCTGAAGTTAAGTAGTTGTAACTAGAGTAGCTGTCCCTGAACATTAAATATGATCTAGTATATATATATATATATATATATATATATATATATATATATAATATGGAGAGGGAGAGTGAATAATTACATTTCTTTGTAATTATCCTTATAGCGTTTATTAGAATTATTTGCTTCGGGCTCTCCAGGCCCAGTGGACAAGTTTCTTAACAAAACACAAATACAGTTGCATCTATTTTAAAAAAATATTTATATGGAATCACATTGCATACAAAACGCAAAATAGTCATTTTCACGTAAATATCAAATTAAATATGTCATATTAATAAATGTTTGAAGCTTAAGGTTTCGACAGGTGTTTTATGGTTCACTTCACGTTAAATTAAGGGAAAAAAGAATTTAATGATAATGATTATTTATAGCATTATTTAATAACGTTAAAACACATGCAATACGAACTTTCAAGTAAGATTAATTTATGGGATTTTTCTAAGCAATTTATTACTGAAACACAAGCAGAGGCAGAACACTTCAAGGTCTTAGACATCTGGGGGGTTTGTGTAAGGAAATGGGGAAGGAGTGGGTGTGGAAGTTTCGATAATTATTGTGGTTTGCTTTTAAATGAATTAAAATGCAGCTTTTACAAAAGCATGATTTTAAAATGAAAAAAATTACTATTTATTTTTAAAATATTTATACATCGGGCCAGAATAAATAAATTTAAATTACCGTAAAACGCATAAAAACGGGATTTTAGTATTTAATAAAACTTAATGCTAATTTCAGTTAATTTCAAAAGGATTAATTTGGTTCTCACAATTATTAAAATTTTTTCACATTTCATTTCTCAGCGCATGTTTTGTTAATTTGTGGTATGTTTAGTACATCTAATATAATATATTAAACTGTAATTTTAATTTTGGGAACACGATCTAAATTTTAATTATTAATGAATATTAATTTTTAAAAATTATTTTTTATTTTCTTTTTTTAATTTTAAAATCTCGAAAAATTGTTCCAATTTAGAACATATCAAATTCAGTAAACTATGTGTTATATCACCCATTTAACGTTAGCTTTTCCCCGATTTACCGAACAGTTTCGTTATTAAAAAAATCAACAAATAAATCATATATTCATATAAATTTTAAGAAAAAAAGGAAGAAAGATTCATTGAAATATTTTACATAATAAGCCTACTTAGCAACTGTATCGGTGGTATTTTTTATTCAATTGTAACTCAAATCCGAAATAACACAATTCTGAGAATTCATTCTTTGACCTTCTGATTTCATTGGATGCAAACGGCAAATACTAATATTCATGCAATCAAATTCCATTGTTTTTATGTTTCCAATTTTTTTTTACATTCATAAAAATTGGAAGAAGAGATGCAATAAACATTCGTAATTTTCAGGGATTTCTCTTTGATTTAAACCAGTCATGATTCGTCATCAAAACTTTTTCATAAGAATAATTTTAAGAATAAATTATTTTTTCCATATTGTTCTTGATAGTTTCTTGTATATCAAAATGATTTTGTTTAATTTCCTTTGTTTAGTTAGTCTATTATAACCATATATCTTCCATTGAGGGTAATTTTGTGGGTGGAACGAATTTCAGTAATCGCCCTTCATTCCTGAAATTTTTACAAATATGTTTCCATTTTTAAGTGTTAAATCCCAAGCATGGCAACACAGTTATATTATAATGCATGTTTCTAAAGCTTTTTCTCTCGTTTACAAAATTTCAAAAAAAGTAAATTCAAATATGTTTAGGGCAATGCCAAAAGCAATGAAATAAAACATCTCTGAAAGAAACGAGGCATCTGATTTGCTACTCTACTAAATACCGTACCTTAACAAATGCCTGAATCAGAATTCCCATTGAAAGACGAAGATGCAAGAGTGGAGGAAATTTATACAGGGAATAAATAAATCATCCTTTAATATGGGCATTTGAATAGCATCCCAAACAGAACGAAAAGCGAATAAATCAATAGTCCGCTGGATTTGTTCAAAATCAACAATCATCTTTTTAAAGACAAGGCCTTAGGGGTGAAATAGAAGCGTCGTACATTTAAAGTTGAACCTGAATTTGAAATCATTGGTGGAATAAATTTGAAAGATAATGATAAAAGTCTCATTCTTGAGACAGTAAAATTTAATTTGAAACACTAATTAGATATCAGCTAAATATTTATTGGGATCTTCGTAAAGTGATCTGAGTTAAAGCAGTTTCAAGATTGCTTTAACTCATTTATGTGTGAAAATTTTGTAATTTTAAAATGTTTTTACAGTAAGATAAACAAATGTAACACAAATGCACTACTTCTAATAAGTGGTTACTAACGATGTAAATGTACCAATTATAAAATAATTAAGCAGCATTGGAATATAATATATTTCAGCTCTCATGAATGGAATAAAGGCAAAATAATGAACCCATATAAATGGGGTAGTATTAAAAAAATGTTATAAATAGTATTTATGCATTTCCACCTTTTTTTATTATTTTTATTGTTTATTCGTATAATTATAAAAAATAATTATAAAAATATATATTATTAAATTTTATGGTTGACAAAGAAAATGCTGAAAAAGCATCTAAATTTATCATTTTTATGAGTATTATCTTTCAAATAAAAGTGAAAAATTAAAACAACATTCATCCAAACAGTGTTATATATTCACTTGAAACCGATACTAAACATGGCTAAATTTCAATTTATTACAATGAACATTTTTAAAGGGATGGTTTTTCCAGCTGTAGAAATTTAATTTCTGAAGTTTCATTTAATCTAACTAGATCCAAGATTATTTATAGTTTAATGTGGCGTGATTTGATGACCTAGTATAAAGCTAAATTCTGGGACAGTAGAGATCTACCAAAGGATATTCATCCATGTCGTTAAAGAGCACAATCAAGTACATCGGGGTTAAATATGCCCTATATCTTTCCCCTGGCAACAATTCAAATTATGAGGCCAATACTAAAATTGTCGTTGTTGTGAATTAGAAAGAGACATAAATGTTATACAACCTGACTTAAACTCTCTTTAATCCGACATGCAGAAACATAGGAATTTATAGCATTAAACAAATTCCCGCCAATAAAATATGGGGTTTCCTTAGTTATATATGTTAAAAAGCATACTTCCGTTAAAAATATATGTTAATAAGAATTTCGAGTTATGGTTATTTATCTGGATGTTGAGAATATTTGGAAAATTTTCTCTCTTATCTACAACTAGAGGAATTTAGATTGAAGTTTACAAAAATTTAACCAAACTCTTATTCTATAAAAAGAAGTTTTGTCTCGGAAATTTAAACCATATTCTTTGGAATAGTAGAAGTATGAATATTACTAGTTACGGCTTTATTTTGACATTATTTTGAAAACGATTGCTTAAAAAAGTGTAAAAATAACAGTTTTGTATAAATGAATGTAGATCAAAAGAAATATTCATGATAAATGCTTAATTATTATGTATTTACAATGCTATTAATTATCAGAAATACCTAAAAAAAATTCTCAAATGTAATACGTTTCTGAGGTAACTCACATTTATCTAGATGCTGGTAATTAAAATTCAATGCTAAAAAACCAGTTTAAATAAAAATTTGAATTTTTACATATTTCAAACAAAAAAATTAGTAAATTACAAATACTTTTTCTCTAAATCATTTTATGAAATATACGGTTTGTTTTTCAATAAAAAAAATTCTGAATGTATTTTCAAGCGATTAAGAAATACTCCATTTTTAATTGAAAACCATAATTATTAATAACTTCAGTGGAAATTATCAATTTATTTCTTTGAATATTCTATTATTTTAATAATATGAATTAATAATTCCTTAAAGACATTTAAAATTTCTACTAAATATTTTTAAATAAAATTTGCATTAAATAAATCATACTTTTGAGTTAAAAACTAAAATCTTACTATCGAAAATGGATATAAATATCTTGCAAATACTGACGATAGAAAAATCTTTCAAGCTCAATAGGGTATCTAAAAAATAAAAAAAGAAGAATTTCTGAAAGTCATCTTTACACCCTCCTCATCCGCTTTTGCACATGCTATTTCGTACAGAGTATCATACTTCACGTTTCCATAAATTATTAGATAAAGATGAAGAGGAAACCATGTTATAAACAAATATTCTTATTCCAAGAAACGACCAAAAATAAGAACCAGAAAGTGTTTCGTTACTAGCCAGAAATGTTCTGAAAATCTTCTTAAATATGAGAGTTCTGAAATTTTATCCGAGAAGAGTAGGATGGAAAAAGGAATAGCTTCGTCTTCCGCATCACTTTTTCCTATATTTATTTTTTTGAAAATAGGATATCAAAATATGATCTTATCCAAAGCGATGCATATTATTTGTTGTTTATTATTATTTACTATTGATAACTGATTGGTATTCAATAACACATTTTAGTTTCCTATGATTACACGAAAATGCTCCCTTTAATTTCTTTACTAAGCACTGACTTTTGATTCAATATTAACATTAAATATATTTTATATTTTATTTTTGAAGCATAAAGGTCACTGATAATAATGTTACTCAGTGTTAAAAATAGGAATTGAATCTTTCAGTTTTCCTTTATCATAAAATTGTAAAATATGAAAAATGCGAACTTCAAGACCCACATTCAAAGCATCATGAAGATGATATACAGACAATCACAATCACTTGAAGATTTTACATAGCAATAATACAAGATTTGTGCATTTAATTATAATAAAGGATGACGTAATGTATACTAAATAGAACTTGGACCATAACAAATATAAAAATTTTATTCTAAAACAGTATACGCCTGTAAAGAGGAAGAATTATCCATGCTAAAGATTATTACTCATACTATTATTCATGTTAAAATACATTATCCATATTTAAGCATGTTATTACTCCTGTTTACTAATATTATTAATCATGTTAAAGGCTATAACTCGTTCCTCATGTTAATTACTATTACCCATGTTTATGCCTGATATTACTCGTGTTTAGAACTATTACCTATATTTAATCATATTATTACTCATGTTAAGAACTAATATCAATTTTTATTTATGTTATTAATGTTAAAGATAATTATTTATGTTTACTCATGTTTCTTACGTTAAAGACTTAACTCACGTTTACATGCATAGTCTAATGTTCTTAACTTATTAATCTTCTTCAAGTTCCCCAAATTCCATATATCAAGGGTATTTTTGCTTATCTACCGTTCACAAATATGCATATAATTATCATACTTCTACGATAAAAAAATGAATTATTTCTCCCCTTTCTAAAGAAAAGAATAGAGGGGGGAAAGATAACAGTTAAGAATTTTAAATTCCGGAGACTAAAATTAAAACTATAAATAACATACGCAACAGAAACTATAACAATATAAAAACAATTGCATACATTGGTAAATATTCAAAACTTGTTAATTTTCTTAAATAATTTACAATAAATCCACTACTTAATATTTCAACCATTGCCAGCGATGTTAATAAAATATATAAATTTAATTTAAAGAATTTATTTGACAAAATTAAATATAAAAACTTTAAAATATTAACATTAATAACAGCTCGTACCAAACGTAATAAGTTGAGAAAAATATTTTTCTAATTTTAAAAATTGAAAAAAGAAGAAAAGAAATTGCCACTTTAGAATTCATATCTACTTTTAATGAAAATTAAGGTAATAAGTTACAGACTCAATATACACAATGGTATCATAGTGTTTATCACAGATTTAATTCATGTGCATTGTTAAATATTCAAAATTTGTTTATTTCCATAATATATTATTGTTTTCCTTTACTCCAGTTATATTTTGATCATCATCTCAAATTATTTCAATATTATCTAATGTATTTATCGCACTTCTTTAGATTTTAATGAACCTTTGTTAATTATCCTCCCTTTAAAAAAACTGTCGAAAGAATTAATCAAGAAATAGCAGCAAGCAGAGCTCTCTCGTGTAAATTAATGAAGTATTAGCAATTAATAATATCGTCATTCACTCCGTATTATCCCAACAATCTTGAAGTGAATTACTTAAGGGTTCAGTGATGTGCCTCTCACAAAACTTCGAGGAAGCAAAATCCCACCAAACGGGAGATTCAAGCAAAAATTAGCCATAGCTCACAAAGGGGTGAATTTATTTCTAGGAAGAGAGACAGAGGGTAGGGGCATAGTTCTTTGTTCGCCTCAGTTGGGGATGACATTCACAGGAGTAAACCGATTCATCCCTGTTCGAGCGGAAAATGAGAATCCGATAGAACAAACCAGGCTTCAGTCAAAATTCCGACCGAAGATTAGAAAGGATGGGAAAAGGTGGAATTTATTTCATTAATAGATCTGTGCGAGTCTGAACGCTTATAAGCAGACAATTAATTTGTTTATGTTAGAAAAGATTTGCTCTTAAGCAAATGCTTAAAGATTTTTTTTAAGACTAAATTTTGTTTTAGAATATATTTCATAAAATAATAGTATTTGTATTTCGAGTACAATGTTTTAGGGTCATGATTCTTATTTTTGGAAAATGTCCCTTCTGGATTTAAGCAAAAAAATATAGATTAAGTATTTTTATTATGAACTTGGATTCATTTTAATTATTAAATTCCGTGTTTTCCTGTGATCAAGAATTATTTTTTAAAGATTTGATTTATTCCAAACTTGATTTGTAATCAGTGTAATTGTTCTTTTCGATACCATATCCCGTTCTTGCCCATATAAATATTATCCATACTCCCCATTAAATAATGATGTGTTGTTGTTGTTACTTATGGCACTTGCCAATGGACAATCCCCGCTGATGAAAGCATCAGTAGATTTAAGCCTAATGAGCGACTCTTGTTTTCGATATAACGCCAACTAGGGCCAAGAGTACGACTTGGCTACACACTCATCACACTTTCGCTTCCACACACCCCTTTTTACAGGGGGCACAGTCACACATCTCACAGATAGCATATCTCGCAGAAGAACAACCATGCCTGAACTGAGACTCGAACCTAGAACTCCCAAAACACGAGGAAGACCCACTACCTCTGAGCTTTAGAGCCGGCAAATAATGATGTAGCTTGGGTAAGGCTGCTATTCACTAGTATGATAATGACCTACAATAATATTTATAGATCTTTGAGAGAAATATTGCATTTTATCTTGAATATGCATTTCAATGCATGTAATACAGTGTAATAGACAAAAACTGTATTTTAAACATCTTGTACAGACTGATGTATATATCAGACTGATGAATATTGACGCTTAACCGTATTTAGATTCACAAGAACACGTATTCAACCTCAATAATTTAAGACATTGCATTTACAGGTTTAAGACAATATATATAAACAGATGATCAGCCTTTTAATTATAGATTTGGCTCTAAATCGCTTACTTATCTATATTTTAGATGATAAACCTATGCACCAAATTTCCTTTAAGTTTTTTAGTGGATATAATTTGTGTCCAAACAATCAGGTGTGCAGACTTTTTCTGAGAATTCAGAATTTTGATAGACTTTTAAATTTTACCAATTGCCATATAATAACTCCATTCATCTAATTGGAAAGCGTTTCTTAATTTTGCCGCCTGAGAAAGATAGACGGACACATAGATATAATGCTAAAAATATATATTTCAAACTTACAGAAATCTGAAACAAAGAGATTCGTCAAAATCACCAGTTCAAAATTTTTGAATGTTACAATACTTTCCTTATATAGCGTGTACATGAAAGTAAAAACTGGCTTCCTGGAACAGAGGAAGAGCGTCTTCCTTGTGATCTGGGTGTCCCGAGTTCGAGTCCCTTGTTAGGGTATATTTGTTCTTCTGTGTACTTCTGTGAGTTGTGTGAATGTGCCCCCTTGTATAAAGGGGCTATGCAAGCGAATATGTGGGCATCATCCTCATATGAGCTAGAAGTCAGACTTCTGACGTTCATTGACCTATACCCTAAAAAGAAACTGCAACCCCCTCTTTTTAGAGTAAAGTGGACATGAAATCATCATCATCATGAAAGTAAAAGAGAAGCTCGCATTTACAATACTATTATACTTCTGTCAGGTTCTTTAGCTAATTGTTGGTCAATGAAATGAACTTTAGTAGTAATGAACGGCGACTTTTATTAAACAGGAATATACAGACGACAGATATATATAGCCGAGATGAAGAAACACAACGCGCAGCAGCTAATTAGAATAAACGTTAGCTCACAGGAAGTAATTGGTAGTAATAACAGCCACAGCACACAACGTGGCCAGACAGTAGAAGGAAGGAACCGACGTAACTTTACTCTATGATATCTTCAAACGTCAGCACATGTCCACTGTTTCTTCGCTTTACTACCGACAAACTACTATACGACTGAATACTCCTCACAGGATTCCATGTTGGTTCGCCAATAAGCAACAAGTCTCGGCACCAGCTCATTTCAGTAATCGCTTGAACTCCAAACAAAGCTAGTTCTTCCCTAGATTATTCTGCCGTTCCTTCTTTATCTTCATTACAACTAAATAAACAACACCTTTCACGACTATCACTCACTACTGTTTGAGTCTCCCGACCTTTTATAGTTCTTATGAGGCAGGAAGAGAAGATTCTGGACCAATCTCGTGTATTTCGGTTCCTATTGGATGAATCGCTAAAATTCTGGAAGTTTCCAGTAATATCTATTTTGTCACTAGACTCTGAGATCGCTGACACGGAATCTAGTCAGCACCCTAAAAGGTATGATCGCAAAACAATATTTCCTATGATTGAACTAACCATGCTAGTAAGTAATGTTATAGGTGTGTAACAATATAAATATATTACACTTACCAAAGTAATATAAATATAGATATGTTATATATACCAAATAAATAAATCACTAATAAAAATGTATTATAATACCAAAATTAGGTATTTAAAGCATGCAGTAAAGTAGTAAAGTTTATAGTTTTGCAGTAAAAAAAATATCTTCAATTTTGTGTAAGCATGCTTTTAGAAAGTATAAGGTACACTCAGTATGATATTCCGAAAAAAAAACACATTAATGCTGTTTTTGGTAAGAATTTCCCCAGTTTAAATATTTTGAGAATTCTTTATTATTTTTAATAATTTTTCCTTGTATTATTTTTCCTGTATGTCTTATTATGGAATAAATATGGATGTAAATAGATGTTTAAAAAGTTATTTTTTTAAAAAAATGTCTTGACTGTACAGTTGATTTTACCAAAAAAACTCAATTAAATTTAATTTTTCCTGAAAGACTTAACTTAAATGATATTTAATTCGGACATTCTTACCTTTTGAATTCAAAAACTTCATTTAAAACAGAAGAAATTGCAATAATAGGCAATAATTTGCCTATAAAGATCGGAACTAATAGATAACCACTTTTAATAATAACTTGTTTCTCTAATTTCCTAGATGTTTATTCAGGTCTTGCGATCCATACAAGATATTTCTCTACTTCTGCTGAATGAACATATGAATATTGGTGTCAGTTACAATTGATAAGACTTATTGTCACATCGTTGCTAAATGTTAGAATAATGTTGTCAACAATACTGAAGGTTAGCTATATCTTTATAATAAATCATTCGTATTTGATTGTAACAAGTTAATTATTTTGTAAATACAAAAATGATATTCTAAAATCGCAAAAAAACCAAATATCATTATAATAAAATTATTGTCATGATGGAATTGAATCTTTTAAATAAACCTTAATTTCAAAGATAGTTCCATTCCTACTATAATCTTAAACTCTTCCTTTCTTTCTCGCCAAAATCTTCGTTTTCTCGTCGCCAAATAAGTACCGAATTCAGTTTGATTTTTTCCCACACCAATGAGGTCAGGAATAACATGTTTTCGGCCGATTATTTCAAACACTTTTGTTCATTTTCTAAATGTTTGACGCATTTAATATTATCCATTGTTAATTAATAGATTTTTTCTATTTATTTTGAAGTTTTTTCGAATTAAAATAATAAAAAAAAGAAAATTAGA
>JAOUZG010032859.1:7892231-7904599 GCA_026289955.1 Argiope argentata | reverse complement strand
ATTTTGAAGTTTTTTCGAATTAAAATAATAAAAAAAAGAAAATTAGAAATTTTAATATGTATTGTGTTATCCCAACTGGTGTAGAAAATTCAGGCATTTTGCATTGCCATAATCGGCTTTGAATCCTCGATTGACGTTGAAAATTCAACACTAGTTTAATTTTTTAATCAATTATTTATAGTATTTGTAATTGTTAAGGCGGGATAGCCTGGTTGGCAGAGAATTGGAATAGCATTCCTTGGGCTGTGAGCTCGAACCTGCCAATTGGAGACTCGCCGCATATGGTGGACGTGAAATCTTCAAGGTTTCAAAGTTCTCCATATGGAGAGTAATATACTACTGAAGGTACTGGATCAGAAAGTGGTCGTTTTCTGTTATAAATCTAAATTACGATCTGTGGACAAATTAATGAAATCCGCCATGTAAAACAAGTCTGTGACGTATGTGTTCTAGATGTCAGACTTCTGACCTCGGGTTCAGACCCACAGCAGCTATTGCACATCTCCTTCCGTTGTAAAGCGGAACACGAGAACAACAACTAAAATTGTAATTATTTAATAAAAAGTAACTAAAATAAAATTTTTACTAATTGCCTTAGTAGGAATTGATTTTAAAAAAATTGTTTTTTATATTATTTGTTTTGTTGATTACCTCAGCATAAAGATTTTTTTAAAACTTAAATGTAATGAAATATGTGTAAATTATATACAGTTTATTATTCTAATATTCCATATTATCTAATGATAATAAAATTTATTTTCTGGTTTTTCTTTTTTCAAGACAGTTTTACCAAATTACTTTCTTCCTTTTACCAATTTCTTCGATAAGCCTTCTTTTCGTGACGCCACTTTATTTGAAAGAAGCATTATCTTCCTTGAAAGTTAAATTAATGATACGGAATACAAAATAATTTACATTTTCTATTACATTTCCATAATTTCGATTTCCTGATAAAATTGAAGAATATTAATTTTATGAAAAATATATCCTTTATTATAAATAAAATGCGAAAATTAATTTTTTTCATTTATGTTTTTTTAATAAAGTGGAAAGATTGCTAAGGCAAAATATTGATTATAAGACTTAAAGTATGATTGAGTTTCTTAACATAAATTTATCTGCAAAAATTATTCAAGCCATCATGTATACAGGATGAAAAATTATTTAAATAATTTTATAAAAAATTGAAGCAAATATTACCATAGATAATAAATGACAGAATTGTATGATTAAACCCAATAAAATAATAATATTAAATATATCGTAGAAAAAAATTGTCAGAATTAAGCAGATAAAAAAAACTGCAAATTTAATCATTCAGCTCATTATTTTTATGCAAATGTATTTAAAAGAATAGAATATTGACTTATGATTTTTAAAAAATACTAATGTTCTAATCCTTAATATTATTACTTTAACCAAACGTGGGAAATAATTATCAGGGTAAATATATGAATAAAATGAATGAATTTAATAAATTTAATCAATGAAGAAAAATTATATTAAGAGCTGATTAATTATAATATGAATTTGATAAATTATTATAAGATTATATATAAAGAGTCCAACCTTAGAGTTAAGAAAAGTAAGTCCTCCTTAGAAATAGAATATTTAATGTATTATAGTAGTATAATACGATTTATTTTCATTATAAAACTGAAAAAGTATCTTTATTAATAATAATAATATACATCTTTAAATATCTTATTAAATAAGAAAAAACTGGAAATCAAATTAGTATTAAGATCATTAAAAGAATTTTAATTATATATTGGATTAAAAAATCATTTATATGTATTATTAAATGGATTACAAATCATTTGTATGTATTATATAATGGATTAAAAATCATTTATATGAAATACTTTTAGAAACTACACTTAGAAAATGTGTAAAAAAGCCTTCGTTTTCAGTTTACAAAGTTATAAGGAAATTGAACACTTTTCCTTTGAGATATACAATCATATTCTATAGTGCGACAAAATAAACAAACAAATACATGTCTTCAAACATGTTTATTTTTATAACTAGTTGAAGTACTTATATTAAT
The DNA here is from genome assembly GCA_026289955.1 of Argiope argentata. NCBI lineage: Eukaryota > Metazoa > Arthropoda > Arachnida > Araneae > Araneidae > Argiope > Argiope argentata. The sequence goes on along the minus strand of JAOUZG010032859.1, from coordinate 7,902,549 downwards.
TATTTAATTAATGATTGATACAGAATCTAAAGTTTCTAATTTTTATAGCTGTTTTGAGTGCAATTATAGGATGGAATCTTTTAATTAATTGTTATAAATAACATTATTTATATATATTTTTTAGTTTATAGCAATCGTGAACGTGTTATGATTTCAGGAAATTGTTTTAATTTTAAAAAAAATTAATTTTTTCATGCTGTGTTTTATTGCTAGAATTTTTAATATGCCTTCGATAATATGCCTTAGCACTTTTTATGAAATTTTTCGTTTTTTCACTTAATTTGTTTAGGAAAAAGCAATTTGTTATGCATTTAAAATCAAATTCTAAATATTATTAAATAAAATTAAGTTTTTACGAAATATTAAAAAAATTAATATATATTAATGATAATTTTATATCTTATGATCATGTCGTTTTCAGTAGTTCATAAGAAAGAATATTTGAACAAAAAATTTAATAATATATCAGAATCATAAATCAATCGCTGCAAATATATGATTAAAAGTATTTTATTCTGCAGTATTGCAGATATAATTTTTAAGTTTTCATAAAATTCAAAGTTAAAGAATTTTTACAAACTTTTACTTAAAAAAAATGTTCAATAAATAAATGCCATCTACCTAAACTTAACAATTTTGTGATACGGGGCATACGAATATAGGAACATAAGGCAAATATTATATTCGGAGAAATAGAAAAAAAGAGCGTGACCTGATAAAAATGTTTAGAAAGTGAGAGAATCTGAATAATTTTAATTCCATCTATTTTCAACATAATATAATTTTTATACTAAAAACTTAAATAATAAAAAAACGCAAAGAAAAGGATTCAAAATAATAAAAAAGGGGGGAATGATAAAACAGTATCAAAAATGTGAAGAAAAAAAGTGATAATCTTGAAGTCATCTTTCTCCAAACAGTCTTTCTAGGAAATTCTAAAAAAATATATATTTTTTGAAATATTTTTTCAGATTTTTTTATTGATGCCTTTTTTTCGAATGATATATTATTCCCAAAAATTGCAGCATGAAGAACATTGGAATTCGTTGTTCGATGAAGCGATTTTCTGAGGTTCAATATCGTAAAACACGTCGCTTATCGTTTTCCTTTTTGAAAAATGGTCTTTCGTTGCTCTTAACCTTATGGCGTTTATGGATTTGTATCCGCATCACCTTAATCGCGCTCATAAATAGAATCGAATATCTCGATGGAAATATTTTGGTCTGTACCTTCAGACTTTCTTTATGGTGCCATCATCAGCAACGAAATATTTCGCCTTAGTTTATTTCTTCTTAGCTCAATATTCTTAATTACAGTATTATATAATATTTAACTTATTTTATGAAACGTTTTGTTAATGAGATTAAAATTTTATCTATTGTTTTCTGATTTATTGATGTCGAATTTGCGCCTCAGGTTTCTTTAACGTTGAACAGATATCATATTTAAGAAATAGATATAACTAAAAGTTTGATATATGTATAGATAAAGTTTAATTAAATTATATGTTATCTCTTTCTTAGCTCAAATTTATTAATACTAGTGTTTTCTATTTATATCCATAAACTGATAATTAAAGATTACAAATAACTTCAGATAAAGTTATGAAACAGAAAATCATGTTTATCACAATAAATGATTTGTACTTCATACAGAAATCTTATTTCCAAAATGCGTCCCAATGAAATAATAGTCTGCAGAGATTAACTTTTCTTCCATTGTATTAATTTATTTGTAAAAATAAAGATGATGAACAATATTTTTCAAGCCAAATAAAACCTCAAAAATTTTTCCCATACAAGTATTAATTTTTGACACTTTCAATGTTAATGTTGGTTTTACGAGCTATCGGCAATATCTCAAAAACTTTTCAATCGTTTGAAAACATTCCCGATAACCATTGCAAGAAAAATACAGATTATTGGCAGTTCCTTTTTATCTTTTCTCATTGCTTATTGTTAAATTCTCGATCTCAAAACATAAAAAGTTATTTCCTGAGTATCTGACAATGGTTAAACGTATCTATAAACATTTTAATTTCTTTTTATCGTTATTTTCATTCTCAAACATTATATAAGCGAATTAAAATTAAAAAACAAAGTATTAAAAATACCGAAAACAGAATTTTTTAAATCTTTGCCAAATCAAAGCCCGCTTTTGTTTCATATGAGGGGCGCCGGAAGTAAAATGAGTTATCACGAATGTTATCCTCGCTTTACCTTCAGCATCTTTCATTGCAAACAAAAAAAAATGAAAGGCAATATAGAATTTGCACCACTCGTTGAATCGAGTTCCTTATGAAATGATGAATGATGTTAATTAAACATAATTAAATCACCTTATTCAACTATAAACTTACCCTTTAAACTAGCATATCATTTAGTAATTAGAGTAAATGCAATTTCGAAAAGAATGAACGTAATTGCAAATTTTAACAAGTTTCATAATGAAATACCGTTCAGAAATCAAGGATATTGGACGAACAAAGTTTCGATATTTAATCGTAATCTACGCTATCATATACAATTTCCTAAACGCCATCTAACATTAAATTGCATATTGATGTTGATACAGCGGAAGATAATTGCGTGTTTCTGGTCGTGGATATTTAGTTCTTTGACCTTTATAACTTCAATAAATCTTCTTAGGTTAAAAAAATAGAAAATAATATAGAAAAAAGTATGCAACCTTTCTATTAGTATATCATGCACATTTATTGTGTTTAAATTAGAAAAGATTTATGTCCTATGTTTTGAGTTTTATTTTGAAACTTTTGTTCATCTGCGGGCTGTCAAAATCCTATAGTAATCAATATAAATCAAAATGAAATTTACTTGTTTTGTTTGCATAAGGCTTTTCATATCTTCTAATTTTATATTTTGGATCTACTTCTTTGTCATCCGAAGAAGACAAAAAAAAATGCTATCAAAATATCCATCTTCATTGCCAGCATTTCTTGACGCTTAGTTGATGTCTGAAAATCTTATTTTTAAATCTTATTTTAAGCTTTTCAATTTTGACTTATTTTCGAAGTGCCTTTTATGTTAAAATCACACAAAACTGATGATTATTACCTACAAAAATTTATAATTTTTTTATTTAAATTCATTTTGTTCTTAGGTATTTATTATTTTGATTTATTATCTTATAATCTGAAGGCGATAGAAAGTAATGTATAAAGAATTTATATCTTTATTATCAACCTTACTTGACAATTACTTACTATCTGAAAATTATACTTATAGATATGATTTATATTTTAAGTCGTTCTTCAAAATTTCTGGTAATCTACGGTAAGTCTTTATTACTTTCATCATTTACCATCTTATCATCTGTAAGTAGACAGAAAATAATCTATGTAAAATTGATATCTCAACTACTAACCTTTTTTTCATATACTTATTATTCTAAAATGCTATCCATATGTGAGTGTTACATTTTTTCGGGCTTACTTTAAAAAAATCACTTATCCAGAAAACGCGTTGAAAGCCACCCACGGATGATGACCAACACAACCGAAAAGAGAACAGAATTGCTTTGTTTGTATGTCTTTTGTTCTACGACCTTCACAACCTTGATCCGCCGTCTTATCATCCGAAGGAGACGGAAAATAATCTATGGAGCCTAAGAGGATCGTAGATCTTTGATCCGCTTCGACTGATCGTTGTGTGTAAACCTCTTTCAGAAATCGGGCCCAAATCCCGATCCCTCTAACTATTTCTGGTTGAGTTATTAAAGCGGGGGAAACGGAACCTTTGAAATATGATTTCTGCAATGTCGGCTTTAGGCTAATCGCCCGGAAACCGGGCAAGCAGTAAATTTCAGCAAGACGATCTGAGGGATGGGTCGTAATCAAGACGCCGATGCCGGACCCTCCCGGACAGGTGAATTCATCACAGGCCAGTAATTATTTCACGCTGCATTTCGTCATTTAATGCCGGGCCGTCGTAATTTAATTTTAGTTCTGGGGATGAGGATTTCAAAAACGGAGAGGCCAATTTATTGGGAGCATTTGTCATTTAAGAATGGCCCGCCGGAGCACTTAATCTTTGCTGGGGGTGTTCAAGAAGTAATTACTTATTCATTTGCATTAATATCTGTAGTAGAGGTATAAGCAGATACACCAAAGAAAACATGCTGGATATTTTTTGTTCGTATCAAATATTGTTGTTTGAATATTTAAAAAAATTAAATAAATTGGTTATTAAAATTATAAATTCTTTGAAATATTATTGAAGGAAATCGGTACTAAGTGAATAGAAGCCACATGAATTTGTAAGCATTTGTTTTGGCTGAAGTAACAAAGATATATACTTCAAAAATAACATGAAATGAAAGAAAAAATATTAAAATGAAAGCGGCAATGCCTATTTCAATGCATCATGCTAGAACATAATTTCTTTAATGACCAAGCATCACGTGTTTGTGCAAGTTAAACTATATTTTTATTCATTTTAATTGTTTCATTGAATGAGTAATTTTGGTATTGCAAAAGATAAAAAAAACTTTGTCTGGCACTTATTTATTTTTTTAAAAAAAAATCAACGATCAATATTTTCACGCAAAAGAAAAACAAAATAATTAAAAGAAATCTTCTATGCATATTTCATTAATTGTGGACGATGATTCCTCCAAAATATTCCAATGGAAAACTTGTATCTGCGTACAAAAATATCGTTATAATTTGTAACAAGGCAAAAGGATTCTGTAATAGTAATAATTTATTAGTAAGAATAATCAATAAATAAAGATGAAAATGAAATATACTAGGCATATTTCAAAGTATTATGTCAGAACATCATTTTTTGAACGGCCAATCGTCACGTGCTCGTGCAAGTTAAATTATATTTTTATTCATTTTAATTGTTTCTTTGAATGAGTCACATTAGTATAGCAAACGGTCAAAAAAATTATCTTGCATTCATATTTTTTTTAAAAAATATATCACATTTCCTATTTATTTCATTTCATATATTCACTAGCTCAAAATGACATTTTTCTATGTTTTATTTGCGGAAGTCATTAACTTAATTTTTTTAATCAGAGTATTTATAAATGTAATGTAAACGCGTTATTAAAAGTTAATTTTTTTTTGTTTTGCTCGTGCAGATAATAAAATTTTAATTTTTCGCCTACGGACTTTTGTTAACGCTACAAAACCTCATTCCTAAAACAATGTCATGCTTTGACGTGATAAAAATATTCGAAGCATTCCTTTATATGGAATACAAACTTTCTGAAACTAGTTCACACCCTGTGTTGAGGGTACACTTTATTTCATATTGAAATAGAGGTATTTTTTTAAACCAGTTACAGGAAAATGAATTTCCACACTTGGCCGAAGTCATGGAATATAATGATTGTATGCTATTTTTCTTTTTTATCGTTTGTAAACAGTTCTTGAATCTGTTTTTGAAACATAATACATTCCAGAAATCACTTAGTTACCAAAAATATTAAATGTTGTTAAAGGTTGGAAAGATGTTATATTAAAAGCTTTGATAATCTTTCAAGGAATATTTATTTCATTCAGAAATTACAGAATTACACTAAATGTTAATAACTGTTGGAATTCATCAATCAAAAATGAAGAAAACTATATTTTAAAGTATTATTTGAAGAATATTACTTTCTTTATTATTATTATTGTATTGTTCAATTTAAAAGAAAATAAAGAAACAAGGAGTCAATGACTTCTTAAATAACAAAAACTTTGAAAAATAATATTTTTGTAAATATAAACCTTCACATTTAAATTTTTGACAACATATTACTGAAAAAGCAATTTGGAAGTACTTATGTGACGATTGCATTGAAGAAACAACGCGGAGAAATTTTCATTTACAAGTTAATAATGTATTGTAATTTTAATTTCCTGTCAATTATAATGAAAAGTTTTTTTGAATATTCTCTTTGTAATTTAAAATCATCAGTATAATTACAAAAACTTATCAACAAAAAATATGAAAGAAGGTGTCAGAAAGTGATGAGAAATTTTACGGTATATTTGAAATCAAAAATGATTACAGAAAGAAAAAGAAAGAGTTTATAAAGATTCATTAAAGTTTGAAAATTGTTAGTTTAAAGAGAAAATTATTTTCCTTCAATGAATTTTGCCTTCTCGTTTTAATTTTTTTTTCTGTCTGAATATAATTAGATGCTTTTTCATCAAGCCTCCAGAAGCAGTAGTTTAGCCCTGGCATGAAATACTTTAATTTATTATTATAGAAACAATAAAAGTTATTGTATCGGAATTTTCTTAATGTTCTGACACATGAATATTCATAGATTTCTTACAAGAGAAAATTTCCAAGTAAGAGAAAAAAATTGTATCTAAATTTATTTTATTATCTAAACGATATATACTTTGGTAACGTTATTTGATGCATCTGTTCCTCACGCACGTATTTAACTATTACATTTTTAATTATGTACTTACAAGTATTGAAATAATTTGTTCAACATTCAGAAGTATTAATTAAAAGGATGATTAAAATAAGTTAATAAATATGAGAAAGTGCTTACAATTTGCCGTTAAATAATTAAATCTATTGCTTCTCTTGTTTTATGTTACTATAGCCAGTAACATAAAACAATTATTTTAATTTCTTTTATCTTATAATTTTTATTAAATACCTCATACATAATTTGTGATTCAAAATATCACATGCATAATTTGTAACTTATGTAACAAATGAAGTTTTGCTATCCTTTTATTTTACTTAATAAAACCTTCTTGATTTGTAAGCTAAAAGTTGAATAATTTTCAAATTTTTGGAAAGTGATCGTAAATCAATTGTGTAGCTTAGTTATAAATTTATTTATAATTATGCCATATGACTTAATTTTTATAGTTGATTTTATAATTATGCAATATAAAAGTTTATAGTTGATTTTGTTTTCAATCCCCAATGAAAGTACAAGCTTAATTTGAAATATGATCAATAATATACCCGAAGATATACGTGTTAATAATTTCCAAACAAATAACTTTACGCAACTCTTTTATGGTTTAAAGGGTTATAAGTAAACCAAATTTTTGATTTGTAAATAGGACTAGTGCTTTTTCTTTTTACGTTTAAATGTCATTTTCATTAATAAATAATTTTTACACCATTATCCTCCCATTTATTTCCTTTGAAAACATAATCCATAAAATCATATTTATATACTTTAAGAGCCAAATAATGGGCACAAAATGCTTTATGAAAACAAAGATCATCTTTTCAGTAACACTTTTTTGTAGTAAGTCGACTTCTTGATATTAGTTTTATTGTACATCTTCGTCAAATTACTATAAATACCATAAAACTTTTATAAATTTTCAAATAAATCATTTAAAATAATTTTATTTTTGATAATTAAAACTTACAAAAGCCTCAAGTTGTTTTTACATACAAACATTAAACAATCGAATTGCCTTTTTAAGTACGGTTTTATTCATTTAAATATAATCCAATAATAATATTCAATTTTTAATGAATCCTGTTTTAAATTATATAAGAGTTATGTTGATGAGAATATTGCGGATGTAATATAACATTAATGGCGGTGACATTTAAGTCATTTTAATCTTTTCAAATTTCCACATATAAATAATGAGACAGGTAGACTTTATGAAGACATTCATAATGTTTTGTGTAGACTCTGATTTCCCAAACTTCTAATAAAAAAATAATGAGATAATAAAAAATAGCGTTTCAATATTTACAGCACATCAAAAACTTCGAATAGGTTATTAATTTGATAACTTGCGTACTGTAATCTGCTTAAAAACAAATACCATTGATATTGTTACAAGCCGGCAAACGTCGTGAAAGTGCACCGAAGGTGAAGGCGTTGGCGGCGGCTCTTGAAGAGGTTGGCGCTAGCCAGCCTGGTTTGGTGAAAGAAATAGTCTGGTAGCCGCTGGATCGCTAGTGGTATTTTCCAAAGCTTCGCGCTGTATAAGGGACGTGTTGCCGGAATCTGGCAGAATTCCTCTCGAAGGATAAGCGATTCGTTGTACAAGTGGATTGCTTTTCAAGCTTGAGCTGTGTTTAAGTTTAATGTTAACGTTGCATTATTGAGCTCGCTGTGATTTACTGTTTACTGTGCGATACGATAGCTGTTTCGCGGACTGTGTTTATTGTGTGTAAGGCTTGTATTTATGCTGTTAGTGACTGTTGACTGCTTGATTGATTTTATCTGTTTCCCTTTATCAAGCCCACCTCTAATACCTGTAAATATCTGTAAATAATTTTGTTTGATCTATCCTCAAGTAAAGTTCATTCAATCCGAAACCGCTACCCTGAAAACGTAACAATATATACCAGTAAGCTAATAGAAGACATAAATAGTAATACTAAAGATCTATAACTCCTTTATTGAAAATTTAACTCCTTAAAAGAAATTCCTTTTATAAAAGTTTTGAATGTTCATGTTTTGTTCAAACTGTAAGTTTTTTTGAAATACTTAAGATGTAGTTAATACACAGCCATCAAATTACCGATGTACATTTTGGGAGAATTTATTTCAAACATTTGAAACTAAAATTGAGAAAGAGTTTTAAGTGTAGTCTCAAATGTACATAACAGATACAATATAATTAAATATATGCCTTTTGGGTTGCGTTATTTGGTTTTTATGCTTGTAAAAATATAAATGTCTATCGGTGAAGCCATTCAAACCTTTGGTACCACATTTAAAACCTACATATCCATTAGACAAATCCAATTTTTGTTATGTCAGAACATTATTTTCCTCTTTTTATAACCATAGTTTAAACTTATATTCAGTTAGATACACCAACGGATCTCATATGAATTGATTTCATTCAATATGCAATGGAAAGAAAAACATATTTAACAAATCAAATAATATAAACATAAATCAAATTTCATCAGTCTGGCTAAAGGTGTTTTTTAGTCATCGACTCTCTGACAGGCAGGAATTCTGAAAATCTTTTTTTCGGAATTTGGTAAGATAGTATGTAGATACTCCTCAAGATTAAAGTTCGTTTTTTTTTTAAATTTAAAGCTATTTATATATTCTAAATATTATTTTAGTAACTATAATAAAGTTAAAGGGCGTTTTTTAACTAATTTAAAAAAATTAATGATAATTTTTTTAAATATTTGCAGAAGTCAGTTTCATTGAAATGAGAAATGCAATTAACATAAATTAAAAAAAATACATAATATTTTGACAGCTTTTAAATAATGGTTTTATTTTGACATTATAAAAGGAATTCCATTCATAGAGTCATAAGTATGTCTATTCGTAACTGAAATGTAGATGAAATATTTTGCTTTGTACTATATACATTTTTTTAAAAAAAATGCAGCATAAAAAATTTAAAAGAGAATTCAATTGACGTTTCTCAGTAATTGAAATTGAAAAATGGAATGAAAAGCTTTTTAAACATCTAACCGATGACACTGAAACTCTATTTCAAATGACATTATTCAATACAATTGTTTTTAAATAAGAATTATTAACTGCATTTATGTAATAACGAAAAGATTGTATTGCGAAACATAGTATTAGAAATAAAATTTTGATTTGTTTAAAATTAAATATGATTTTTCACAGTAGATGGCAGCACGAAATACGAGTAGCAAGTTCTCCATTTTAACAATGTTTAATAAATGATATTTCGATAAACTCATTTTTCAAATCTTGATTGTCAGCGATATAAATAATTTCAATAATAATGGCTTGGCTATTTAGAAAATAAAATAGATAATTTATTTTTACTTGTAACAACAATTAATAAAAGTATGTGAGAATATTAGTTTATTCTTTTGTAAAAATATTAAATATTAAATAAACTACGACTACTGGAAAAAAGCAATAAACAGAATTTTAGATTTATGATATAATATGTATCGAATGCTTTTCATTTACAGAATATAAAATGCATACATTTGATAAATATTTCTGAAAAAATTTGCACTAGGATTTGCATTTTTATTCTCATCATTCATTCTACATTTTATATTTTTAGTATATTCTTGTAATCAAAATATTGTTCATTTATTCCTTTTTTAATCTTGAAGTCCAATTAACGATCAATCCTATTTTTAAATTTCGATGCTACATTTATATTGTACAATACTGCATGACAATAGACATTATTCTTAATATCCATTAGTATCGAAAAATATATTAGTCTAATATTATAGATTTTATGTAAAAATTCCCTTCCAACTGATTTCTATAAGAATATATTAACTGTTACTTTTTATTTGATTAAGTGTACGAGAATGAAATCAAGGATTAAGAAAAACCACACACACACACACACACACACACACACACACACACACACACACAC
>JAOUZG010032859.1:7874427-7892221 GCA_026289955.1 Argiope argentata | reverse complement strand
ACACACACACACACACACACACACACACACACACACACACACACACAAGAGTAAATTTTTATACTCTTCTGCTAAAATAACAACCATTTAAAAAACAACATGAAACCCGTATAAAAGGCTTTGATTGGATGATTAAAATATTTTTAAATTGTCTCAACCTATCTCTTATTAAAGAATTCATATTAGACCAATCCGAATGTACTTATGTAATTCATTATAATAATTGATTCACCAATACCAAGTTATTCATTTTGTGAAAAATATTATTTTATGACATATATTCAGTATTAAAGAATGTGTACATTATTTTGTATGGAACTAGCAGCAAGGGAAAGAAAAGCAAGGTCATTTCTGTAAAAGTTTTCATTAGAATACTTAACATATTAAAACATTAATGCATAACTATTTCTATTTTTTAGAAAAGGTATTTATTGGAAATGCTTAAGACTGACTATATTCTTTCATCTCATGATATACATTAGAATGGCATGAAATAGAACTTTATTTTTAAAAATAAACCGGTTCTATAAAATAATTAAAGTACTACTTGATAAAGGCTGGATTTTACTTTAACCATATATTTTGCAGTAATTCATGCTTAGAAAATTTAATTAATATTTAAATAAGCAATTAAATGGAATAAATTACTATAAGATAAAAAAAATTTGAAAAATTTAATCTATTCAATAGGAAAGTATCGTATTAGTTTAGCAATTTTTCACTAAAAAATATTTGAAGGCAGATTGCATTTTTTTAAAAGAAAAGTGATTTTTAATACCGAGTAGGGTTTCTTGGTAGTAGTATATAATGGTTTATATAATCTCACGATGAGAAATTTTATTTAGAAAACTCTTATAAGTCAGATAGATCAGAACACTTAAGAACTTATAAGTCAGATAGATCAGAAAATTTTTATAAAATGTTCTTTTAAATATTTCAAATCATGTTTGCAGGCGTTTTTCATACATATTTTGTTTAAAAATATTGACAGATTACTAAGATAAATAACTAATACAGCAACCTTTTCTTTTTTTTTAAACTGAATTCAATTACGTTTTGACCATGATTATGAATGTTGATATAAAAATACTTTTTGTTACTTTTTCGTGTATTTAATTATTTTTTAAAGAAATTCATCAACGTAAATAATTTGCTAATTATTTTATTTAATTTAGAGATCAGATAAAACTTGAAAAAGCAATTAACTCATTCAAATTCAGCTTTACAAAAAAATATTGTTTTTAATTAATAGTTGAACTGGAATATTGACATCTGAAATATCATAACTCCTATTATCATAAAAGATAACTACGAAAACTAATAAATACCAATGCTTAAAAATATATTACTATTGCGATATTGTATAATAAATACATTTCTGCTTTAATACTGTACTTCGTTAAAAGACCTTTAAATAATCAAGAAACTTCGGAACGGGATACGATTTAAGCAATCATTAAAAATAAATTAGATTTATTTTTTAATTGAACTCTGATTTTGATTAAAATCATTTGAAATAACTCATTGATAATTTTTATAAATGAAATGTTCGCAAGAATTTGTTATCTTCTCGTGCGTTCTATAAATAATAGATGGCGCCATCAATTTAAACGTCATTTAGTTATTTTGTATTGAAAATTGGAACAATATTAGAAGTTTTAAAAGCATTGAGATGAAAAAAGGTAACGCATAGGTTCCTTATATCACTATTTTAACAATTAATAATAGAAAATATAAATATCTTATTAACTAAAGTGTCCAATGCTTTTTTAAAGAATTTTTCAAGAAAAAAAATATTTTTACTGAAAAATCAGTCTCTAATTTCGGCCTTACAGGTTAATTTTTCGAAACAAGTAAACAGTAATTTTTTTTTTCTAAAAGCAGCAATAATATTCAAAAAATAAAAAATAATTTAAAAAAGAAGATTTTGGTGAAGGTATTATGAAGACTAAAATTTAAATTTATGAAATATTCAGTTTGTATTACTTATCGCTGAGAGAAATTATTTTTAATTATGAAGAAGTGCAATAAGTAAAAACATATCTAGAAATTCAAGTCCGTCAAATATTATTTTCATAATCGTAAGGAATTCAGTACGTATTGCGTGCACTTTATGAAATTTAAATCACATTAACAATGAGAATTACAGTAAGTTTTTGGAAATAAACAATAGCTTAAATCAATAGCAATTTTTAATATTAATTAGATAGGTGTGCCATGGGATTTCAACAATTTAAAATTACCCAAAAAATACTAATAAAAATTAATGTCTTTGCTAAAATACATTATTTTTTCTTAAAAAGTAAAAATAGAGAGAGAGAGAGAGAGAGATTTTATTTCCAATTTTTTCTAAATTATCATTTGTACTTTTCTTCGATTCCATCACAAGTTTGTAGTTTTTCATTTTTCAATAAAAAAATATTCATTAATTTTCTATTCAGAATCTTTTCAACCGAGTAGTTAAGCGAAGTCTGTCTATGATGCATAAAATTCCACCAGTTCCTAAAGACCGTTTTGCGATGTTATCAATTAGATTTGCTGTATGGTTGTTATTGTTTTTTGTAAGTGCGTATTATCAATGTTAGTGTACTTGTATTTCTCATTTTTGAATAGAATAAAGCTACTTTTTTTATCTAGACATAGTACACTCATCGGACATATTCTTCAATCGAATTACTTTAAAAAAAGTTTGAATTGTATCTTGCAAATTTCATACTTTGATCTGGCACAAACATCAAATATATGAGGACATATAAAATGAGGTAAATGATGGTTTTAAATGTTGCTTAAATTGAAATATATCTAAGCCATATGGAAAATCAAATGCGTCTAATGAAGATTATATAATATTTCACTTATAATATTAAAATATAAACTTCAATACAAAAAAGTCTAAAACTTTTACCAAGATACAAAAGATAAAATCAGTATTTTTGACATTTATATCTGTTTTCCTATTTTCAAAACGATTTAAATAAAGTAATAATAATAGAAACTATTGTGAAAAAGATTCGAAAGCAGAGAATCCTCAGACGAAAAGAATTCCATGAATAATACAAAATGTCTTTGAACCCAAAATGTCTTTTTAAAAAGGACCGATGCCCCTTTTTTCAGTGATTTTCTGCCTTTTCTGAGCGCTTCATAACACAAGATTTACGCGTTTTAGATTCCCTGAGGTAAAAAGAATATTAATTCTTTTGTGATGGATTGTTCTGTAAGCCGGTGGAAATGATAAATGTTTCCTGACAGGTGCCATTTTTCCATTTTTCATAAAATGCCGAAAGGTCAGCTGAAATGTGCTTAATGCATTTTGTGCCAATCGTCGAGGTTTTTGTCTTATCAGAACAGAAGATGATGTCCTAAAACTTTTTCCAAAGTTTAACTTAAAAAATTTCTACATAAAAATTTGTTATTTGAATTTTTTAATAAATTTATTTGAAATGGAATGTGTGCAATAAATTTCAAATGTATATTTAAAAACTCATTCACGATTATAAGTAACTAGCATTGTTAAATGTTTGATTAAAACACTTTTGGTTCTTTCCATTACTTAATGCAAATAAATAATTTATATAAATATTTTTGCCAGGTTTTCAAATTTAAAAGGCATGTATACTAAATGATAGAAATGTGCATATCGTACAAAAACTCATCATTTTGGGCATTTTTGTAAAATTCTCCCTTTTTCACAAGTTCTCAAAAATTAAATTTCATTATTTCAAAGAATTTATCATGTTTTTCTTATATACTTGTACATTTAATTGTCTTATTTACTACCATTGAAGGCTGTTAAACAAGAAGTAAATTTATTAATTGCATAGATTACATATAAATCCGAAAAAGACATGCGAAATTTGAAATGACACTTTTATTTATTTCTCATGGTACTGTAAATCTAATAGAGTGATTATCCATGGGAAAGTTTCATGTTCTCAATATCTGGATCTATTTAATTCGTTATTAAAGATAATATAGTCTTAATATTTGAAACAATTTGAGTTTAAAGAAATTATGTTGCAAAAGTTAAGTTCATTTAGCTCTGTAACACATTTTTTATTCTTAATTAATCGTTACTATTATTCCCGTTAAGCAGTTTGCTACCTTTACTACCTAAATGACTTTAAGTGAAATGTGAAATTATTTTTTATAGTATTCTATATTCAGAAATGTTCAACTTGAATGAAATAAGTCACATTTAGCAGCTAGATTTCTGGCTGACAACAATGGCCGACTATCGTTTTATAGAATTGATCTCAAAATGGCATTGTTATAACTTTCTTTAAAATTGATTCCAAACTTAAAATTTGTATTCACATTTAGGTCGTATTTTAATTGTAACTGCTACTTATTCTATTTCTGCATGCACGAAAATTCTTAATTTTTCAATTTTTATGACTAATATTCGGCGCTTTTTATCTTTTAATATTACCAATTACAAAGCATTACTTTTTTATGCAAAGCAAAATGTTGAATTGAAAAATAAAATTGTGTGATGCATTTTGCGTTTAATAGCTTGTTAGATGAATAAATACATCCTAATAGTCCAGATTTACTTATCAAACTGAATATCTTGTTAGATGAAATAATAAATCTTATGAAAATTAAAAATTAAAATCAGTAATCATTCAGCCTTTTGAATTTAGAATGTAAATAAAGATATATTTAATATAGTAGAGAATTTTATTTGCAGATACTGCAAAACATTTATTAATATTAAAAAAATGTGGAATTGATTACAATTTTGAAATGGTAGATGCAAAAATTAGATATTAATTCCTTGAATTTAGAATAAATAAGAAATATGAATATAAATATGTACAGTAATAATGAAAATTGGAATTTTATTACAATAATAAGGAAGTAATGTTGCAAATTATGTATTTTTTTGTTTAATTATCTAAATATATATAAATTATTTTGACATTCAGAATATATAGCACTAAGTACTTTAATGTAAAGGAAAACCCTTCTTGCTATGTATTAGGATTTAAAAGAAATTAAGGCTGTAAACTAAGTTTGAACTATCATTCTAGAAGAAAGATGACTTTCAACGAAAGATTTTTCGGGTCTAATTTTATAACTCTAAGTCTAATAAACATCTCAAAATAGAATGTATATAAATGTAATCTCTCATTATAGATTGTATATATAATTTTTAGGAAATATATTTATTTTATATTCAGAATTAATACAGTATAGTTCATGAGCTGACGAAAAACTGATTTTCTTAAACCAACATTTTTCCATCTATAAATTAAAGTAATTAATTTCCCAATAATTGTGTTTTTTAAAATCACAATTATTGGTACCTTCAACTCCCTAGATAAGAGGAGATGATTTTCAATTCTGGTGAAATTTTAATCTTTTTGTAAGGAACAATAAAAGCTTGTGGTTTTATAGACTATTCGTGAAGAGGTTCACTTTGACAAAGTCCAGTGATTGTAAAAAAAAAACTGTAATGAATTTAAAACATTTTATTTTGTCTGCAATTGCAATCTCTCTTATAAAACCAAGACAAAACCATTAAACCCAAAACATTTTATAGTATAATAACAGTAAAAATGTTAATAACTTATTTTTAATTTTTTTTAAAAAAATTGAAAAAATAATAATAATTTCCAAAAAAAATGGTTATATCCAGAGCAATTTTAAGTGAAGAATATATTGAAAACTCTTAACATAATTTTTAAAAAAAAAAATATTGAGTAAAAAATAAGATATTTATAACTATTTTAATAAAATAATCAGCTCCATGTAAATACTGAGAAACTAAATTGCTCATTTGAAATAAATTTGTTTAAATTATTTTTTTTAATCTTTCAAAATTTATCACAAATTATTCTTTTAAAATATTACATAACAATGATTTTAATAAACTCATCGGGTTTTGATTAATAAATAGCTTTATGTAACTAAATAAAACAAATATCGCTAATGATGAACGGAATTATCGTTGAAATAGTGAAAAATACAAAGGCCCCTCAAATTAATAACCAGCATTCAAAAGAAACATCACTTAATTCATTATCAAAATTAAAAATAGAGAGCTTTTATGGCGTATTCTTTTGTTTCAAGAGCACCTCTTCATTTTTAATGAGTTTCGCTAATCGCACTTACACGAAAATAATCACTTCTTCAAACTCCGTCGTTTTGGAAAAATAAATGCTTCGAGAGTTATTTAAATTCATGATCTATTAGTGAGGGGACAAGAATTAGTTCTTATTTTGGAAAGTAGTGGAGAAATGAGTTTTAATTTCAAGAATCATGTATTAAAAAGTAACGATGGCTCCGAAGCTCTTAATTGTACAAATAATCTGTTTCCTTTATTGTTTTCTTAATGGGACGGAGTAATAAAACATTAGGGACGTAGGAAAAGTACGTGATGAAGTAGAATGACATTCATAAATTTAATTAAACAAAGAAGTTGAAGAATTAAAGTAATAGGATTTTACTGTATGCTACACAATTCTTACATAAAGTCGTTATTCCTGTATTCGAAATCATTTTGGAAGCAGCCCAAACAATGATTTAATTCCGCATTTTCCAGAAAACTTACTAATTTCGGTTTTTTTTAAAATTTTATTAACAAATAATATATATTTTTTAATTATTGGGAATTTTATTTTTTGATAGTTTCAGCAATTCATATTATTAATTTATTTTTATTTCTTGTTCAGGTCATACCATCGAAATCAACCTCCCTTTTTTTTCTTTTCGAGTCAAATAATTCACTTCCTTAGTTGATGAAAAGATGATATGAATTCCTTTCAATATACGAGAATTTTATTGCAATGAAAACGATTAAAAAGAATATGTGAACACTTATTGAAACGCAAGAGCGCAGGTGGTTCAAAACAGCATAGCGCGCTTTTAAACAGTGGAAACAGCAGTGGAATTCTCGTCTGCGCAGTGTTGCTTTTTTCCGTTCAATGTTTTTAAAAACTATCTATCAAAACATGAGTCACAAAACTGAATAGCGCTAAGAGAGATAAAAACATCTGGCAATATATAAATTAAATACATTTGTTTTTATATATCACAACGTATACAAACTTAGGTTTTTATCCCTGAAGATTTTTAAAAACAACATTAAACAGTTTAATGTTAATACTGTACACAAAAAAGCATTTATTTTTGCAAATAAAATAAACGTTTGCTATTATTTTTTTTAATCTTTATTGCCAAGTATTCGTCAGCATATTGAAAGTTATGTCTTTTTTAGAAAACCCAAAATATCGTCAGCTAGCTTATAACATGATGAAAGATAGGGAAAAATCAGAAGCAGACTATCATTAAATAAAGTTTCGAAAAAAAGTAAACAATTATATTCATTTTGCACGTATATTTTTCTTTAAGTTAATAATAAATAAACTGCATTGAAACATAAAATAACGAAAATAAATAGAAAATATTATAGATGAATATCAAAATAGTGTTTGATAATGGAGATATGTTTCAAATCATTAATTATATTGAATCTAATTATCATAATTCATCATATAATGGATTATTCACAAGACGAAAATAATGAAAATAAACAATTTTTTGTTGTATGTGTTAATGTTTATTGAATATAATATAATTAATAGTGATGTTCATCCTATACGCTAAATTAAGAAAAGCACTAAAACTTTCTCCAGAGAATCAGCGCAAATTGGTTAAGAAATTATTTTAAATTTACAGAATGTTTTTCCTTTAACATATTAAAATATGTTTGAATTATCAGTTTAAAAAAAATTCCAAAATAAAACTATAATTGTGGTATTGGAATTTGAATGCTAGATACATTTTAGAAATGCTCATCTTAAATTTTTTGGAAGTGATTAATTTAAAAAAATGAAAGTTCAGTAGATTATGTAGAAAAGAGACAAATTTTTCATAGAGAAATCTGTTTTCTTTCTCTGACGAGGTTTTTTATAGTACAATCTTTAGAAACGATGTTATAGAAAAAAAGGCAAAAATCATCGAAAAGATTAAAAACATTAAATATACATTTCATTTGAAAATTTAGATTGAGGGGTGAATTGATTCGCCACTATAACTACCTATGTGTGCTATTTTATCATTGTAAGTGTTATAGAACAATATAAAATATTAACATACAGGAGATTAAAAAATATTTTTTAGTTATTTTTATTTAGATAGCTATGGCATTTTGCTTTTGATTAAAAAAAAAAGAAATGGACGTGGATTTTAAACACGAATATATTTTTCCCTATCTGTAATATATTTTGATTTTTCCCTTCCTGAATAATATAATTCTAAATTAGTTAATCGAACTGAACGATTAAATGAAAAAAATAGATATTTTTCTCATACACAGAAAGTTTTATGATCAACCACTTTAGTGTTTTGCCCGAATGCCATTTGTGCATCGATTAATCGAATTTGATGGTTGTAAGCTAAAAATAAAGCATTTATAAAAATTATAATTCAATATTAAAATTACTTCGAATACGTAGATAAGTCAAGTATTCAATGAATTTCCATTTGAATCAAATTAAAAAAAATTATTCTCAAAATAGATGTCATTTTATTAGATAGTAAAGAAATTAAAACAGTTAAATGGTTAATAAAGATAATGTAAGCTACAATTTCAGTCAGAAAAAAGGGAAAATAAATATGTTGGCTGTCATTAGTGGGTCTTTGCGCAGATATAAAAGTGATTAACTGTCCTTTTAATGAATAATGGAGCCACCTGTATATTAGATAGCAGAATCAAAAAGCAGCATTAGGTTTGAAAAATGTGATTTAATAGAAAGAACGTGAAGAACGAATGATGATCGCTATATAACTTTTAGAAGCATGATATACAATTTTCTTGCACAGGCTGCTTGTTGTTGTTGTTACTTATAACACTTGCTATGGACAAGCCTCCCCCCGATACAGCAGTAGATTTAAGCCGAAAGGAGCGTCTCTTGTTTTTGAAGTAGCGCAAAATACAAGCCAGCTACACACTCACCACATATGCTTGCACAGCGCCTTTTTACAGAGGAGCGCATTCACACATCTCACAGTTAGCACCAAGAAGAACAACCATGCTAAAAACCCGGACTCGAACCCGCGACTCCCAGAACACGAGAAAGGCACGCTACCTCTGTGCCAGAAACCCGGCCGGCTGCTTGAAATGCTCATGTAAAAAAATGATTGAAAGATATTTATGAAAAATATTAATCAGAATAATCAAGGTTTTACAAATTTAAAATAAAAATAAAATCTTAGGATAAATAGGAAAAAAAAATCCACTTCAAACAATTTTTTATTTATTTTTTAATTCAGAGAGCATGTGTGCTGATTCTTGTTACGATGTATATTAAAATATGCTAAAAGTATTTTGATGTCATTGCCTGCAAGCGTATAAGAAATTAACTAAATTTGATTGTAATAAGATCTTAGTGATTAATTTAATGGTCATTTCTTATATTTGCTAAAATTCTGTCTGTGCAAGTGAGTGATATGAATGAGCGTCGGTATATCAGGGAAAATAAAGACAATGTAATGCCAATGGAGGAGAAATTTAGATATTCGTACATTGACAAATCGTTTTAATCTAGTACGAGACTGTCTAAACTGAGTTCCTTGTAACATCGAAAATTCAACTCCTGGAGCAGAAAAATCCTTTTTATTTGATTAATAAGCATTTAAATTTTATTTAAGTTATTGTATAATTAAAAGAATTTTAATGAATTTTTAATTGTATAATCTATTTTTGAACTCGCCAAAAACGTTATTTCCTACCTAGTTGTCTTGAGTCAAAAAATAGTTTACTTGAATTATTGTTTTATTTACTTCCATTTAAATTTCTTATATAAAACTTAAGGAGTTCCTCAACAAAGAGCTTTTAAGTCTTAAAGTCTTGATTTTAATAAATATACAACTATCTGTAATGAATATATAGCTTAAATTAAAATCAGTTTTTGATGGAGTGGATTTCAGTGCTACTGTATCATTAAAAGTAAAACATTTAAGATAAAAAGTAATCTAGTTTTCCTGCCCGTGTATAGCACGCATCAACAAGTATTTTTGGACAGCGTCACAACAAGAATAACAACACAACAGTAATTTCAGACCAATTTAAATTTATAATGTTATATTAATAACAAATATAATTGACGAGTTTTCATTGGACGATATTGTATTTTGATTCATATTATTTACACAGCAAAATTATCATCTATATTTATGGAATTTATAATATTTGGAATTTATCTCATTCCTATAGGCTGATAAATAATGGGTAATGAAACAAGCAAAACCATGCAACATATGTTTTATTATAACTTAAACATCAAATCCTTACATTTGCCAAGACTAAATATGAAAATCTTTCAAATACTCCAATTATTATTATTATCTGCTTTTAGACGAATCTATATTCAAAGTCTCATTTTGTTTTTTGATGGAAAAAAAGGAAGTTTTCTAAAAGCATGTTTCGTTAACAATTGCAAAAATGCTTCCATTCTCCACACAATGGTCGACGTTTCTTGAATTTCCCTCTTTTCATTCTACCGAAATTGCTGGAAAATATCTTTCTCTGTTCATCGATTTTTTTCGGAGGGAATCGGGTCCTTTCAAATCATCCAGCAGCGTGTAAAGTGCTTTCGGTAGTTGCTGATTGCTCTTTTTAAGAACGGGGTGGAGAGAGGGAAGGTACTTTAGAACGTAATGGAAAGGGAGGAAACCATCTTCTTTGAACACTTTTCGTTTTGACAAGTTTTAACTGCTTTTTACTCCAAATTTAAATATGGGCTGGTTTGTTTCTTTTTGTGAAAAGAAGTGTTGCTTTTAAACCTTTTACTTAAACGGCTGTCTCTTTAAGACTTGTATTTTAACCGTTGCCAAAGTGCGAAATAGGAATTTGATGAAGTATTGTTTGCACAATATTGAAAATATCCAAAAAAAAGTATGGAGATGAATAGTAAAAATATTTTTAAATGACCAAAAAAAATCAAAACAAACATGAGACAAAAAAATCATAATAATCACGAGACAAAAAATCATAATAATCACAAGACAATTAAAATTCATAACAATCAAAACCATAAAGAATTGTAAAATGCGTGAATTTCTAAAATAATAGGCGTTCTCTTAAAGCATTTTTCCATAAACAACAGCCAAAATAATTATTGAAAAGAAAATAAACAATTCTGAAATAAATAGATATGCACAGTTTTCTACTGGAAGAATTTAAGAACCATCGATTCTAAAATAAAAGTATTTCATTTTGGATATATTTTAATTGTAGATTAAAAATGATGTATGCTAGTATACAAACATTATATCTATAATTTTAAGATACTAATTTAAATTTGTTATACTCTAACAGAACGTAATCCTAGTCAACTCATCAAAAATAATGTTTGAATTTAATTCCAGTTAATTTTTTTTTCCATGAGTAAATGCTCAGGATTTTCTTATTATAAGAATATTGAGGAATTGTCAAATGAAAAGGGAACCCTTGATATTAAAGTATAAATAAAAAAAATCAAATACCTAAATAACCTGATTTAAATTGTGCATTCGGTTTTCGATAACTTAATCTTAATATCTGAAACCTCTGAATCCTGAAGTTTACCGATACTTAGAAAATACTTTATTTCAGATTTCAAAATTTGAGGAAAATCAATATATCAAATAATTTCTGAAATAAAGAAGCTGTTTTTGAAAATTTCATTGCATCAACGAAACCTGTTGCCAAAAGAATACAATATATATATATATATATATATATATATATATATATATATATATATAAATTTAAAAACTCACCAAATTAAATTGTTTGATGAATAGACTACATTATCAAAAAAATTTTAATTAAATAAATAGACAATATTTTATGTACCAAAAATCTAATTTTTAATTAATTAAAAAATTAATTTAAGTTTCAGAAATATTTCTTGATATTTATCCTAATCATTATTTGTTGAGGGTAATAGATTATTTCTAGTCGGTTTAACACAAAGTTAGATACACACTCTCTTTTAATATTAGCACAATTTTTAGAGACATATATTATTTTTACAGATAAAATTTTGATTATGACTATGGTTATAATGGAGAAAAAGTGATATAAAATAAATATGCTTTATTAGACTTTTATTATAATTTATAAATGGATATATGTAGTAGCTTTCCAGAGCCTTTTAATGATGTATTATTTTCTTACGGTTGCAGATCCAGCGGAATTCAATTTGTAGCACTGTAATTTCCCTTTTTTCTTTTAGTAGTAGATTTAAAAATAAAATTTCTTAGTTAATTCCAAATATTATGTATTAGTTAAGGTCTAGGGTATTCCTACGACATTTCTGTAATGATGTAGTACTTTTTTGATTTTCTTTCTTCATATTTAAAACATTACAAATAATTAGCATATATCAAATACAGACATGTATGATGAAATGTTAAAGTAATCATGATAGTGGATTCTTCTTTGCTTCAATACTTTTACTGTATTTAATGAATTTTTTATTTATTGTTTATTATTAAGTGCAATTAGCAAAGGTAACATTGGATATCCTGGATCATGTTAAAAAAATCTATTTAAAGATTATAGAGGAAATAAATTTATAAAAGAAACCTAAGAGCAATAACAAAATTTTATTTATTACGATATCATGCAAAAAATGATAAAGCAAATAGATTCGCCATTATATTAAAATATTGATTAAAAAATAGTTGCAAGAAAAAAAAGATTTTCAATGGAATAAATGATTTGGGAAACATACTACATACTAATTATATATACCATCAAGCTATGCAGAGAATATCATGATCTGTAAATATAGATGTGCTACTTAACCCTAGAGTATTTCAAGATACTTTTATTTGAGCATAATATTTATTTTTTGCATCTCTATGACTGAGCACATACGACGAAAATTAACCAAATGAACGTAAGAATGTTTTCGCATGGATGGTTCAAGTTACTCTCCAAGATTCAGATTTTACCGATCTCTGCATGCTATTTATAAAGTCAAAACGAGTAGAAAATTCTGATCGTTACTGGAAGATTCAGTGCTTTTATTATGCATTTCGTCATGGGAAATGTAAGTATTTTTGAAATATCTGTTGGTTTTTTTTAAGTTGTAGCTTTTTTATCGGAAGCACTTCCCCCTGGGAAATATTTTTTTTTGTATTTTATCTTATTTATCGAATCATGTTATCGTTGAATTTTAGATAAAAATGAAGCTCTATCATTTACAATTTACTTTATTTCTAAAAGAAATATGTCATGCATTCTGCTATCACATATATAGACAACGATTAGTAGACAAAAATATATTTTATTTTTTATCATGCGTTTTTAGCTCTAAGCAAATTTTTTATTTCGATAAATAACAAATAACTCTAAAACAAATAAATAAAATGTATTTTTGTTCACAATATAAGTTGAAATTACTCATATTGTTGTTTATTTGTATATAAAAATAAAATTTCTGTTTGAAATTTTGTTACAAATTTATTTTAAGTGCAAATATTATATTATTGATAATTTTTTTTACAACTAATGAAAATAATGGCAAAACATAAATTCCAAAAAGAATTTGTATTTGTATGATAAATGAATGATTTTGTATGACAATGAAATGTATGTATATGAATTTGCATGGCAAAAAAAAATTGCATGGTACAAATTAAGACATGATTTACAACTGAAAATTAAGAAATTAATTTCTATGATAATCACAAATGTAATCGTCCATAAAATGAAGAATATTTTTGTGATTGTCGTAAATCAATAAATATTCAATATAGATAATGTGATTTGTCGATTAAATTCGTAAACATGGCATTTATTAATATTAATCAGTTATAATGTAAGTGAGCTAATGACTTTTAAGATTAATATTAATAATTAACAATAAATAAATTAAACATTACATAACTGCATATTAAATTTAATTTAAATATTATTTAAATTTTTTTATAATATTTAAATTAAAATCTTTTAAAACATTTTACTAATTTCTCATGTTTCTCTTACTATTACACAAAATATTTTAGCGTTTAACTTCAAAACACTATTTTGTCATTATATTATAAAAGCTTTAATCAAAAGTAAAATGAATATGAATAACTAAAATTCATTTACTTTAAATAAATAAAATTGAATTTGAAAAAAAAAATCTTATGTCTGACTTTAATTTAGCATATATATTGCGTAGAAAACCGTAATGATTCTGTTATCAGAAGGAAGAACAGGACAAATTTCCATGTACTCATTGCAATTTTGTCCCAGTTTTCATAGATATTAACAGTCTTGAGAACATAACATAGTTATATGTTCCTGGAAAATTGGAAAATCAGTTATATTTATAAACATTACAGATGGACATATATTTGTGAATACAAAATTTCATAAAATAAGGTGGATAAGTTATAAAAATACTTAAGGTTCCTATGAGATTGATGACAAAGATATAAAAGTAATATCAAATTCTAAGAACTGATACGAAGGCAACCGGATTAAAAAAAGGCTGAATAATAAAACCGCGGCAACAGCTGCACCGGCGAGAATCTTAATAGGTCATCACTGGCGACGGTAGAACTCTTTCCGTTGGAAGTCCCCGTCCTCAGTGGGAGGAGCTACCTCCGCCTATTAGTGTACCCGCCAAGTGTTTGATTTTGAACCACCATGCCGGAAACATCTCATCCTCAGTTACGAGGTGCCCCCCGGGGGTTAACAAAGATATAAAAACTTTATGTGTTCTATACATTGAAAAAGTGCCAGGTAGAAAATATTTACAATGCATTTATTAATGAAAATACGAAAATTCCATCTTCAAACTTTTACAGACATATTAAAAGATAAATTTATTAATTTGATTTTTTTTTCATATTTCAAATAAGGTTTCAATTAAATTTCAGAAATGATGCACACATTATAACAACCTATTGAAAAAGACAAAATCTGAAAGCAATAATACATTAATAACCGATAACTTTAATTTTTTTTATAAATCAATAAATTTATTGTGTTGTACGAAGTTAATTAACGATGGAAAACATATAGAAAAGAAATTTATCGTTCTTATTTGATTGTTTCTTATATACAATCAGTGATATTACTGAAGACATAAAATCATAAAAACTATTTTATATCTATTGTTTTTTTATTATTTAATAACTATTTTATAACTTTTATGGTAAATAACTATTATTTTATAACTATTTTATATTTATTATGGTAAATTATTATTTTATAACTATTATTACAAATGACTATTATTTTATAACTATTTTATATCTACCATTTGAATACTTTTTCAAACAATTTAAACTGCTATTTGTATTCAACCCCTTATAACACAAACAATGACGAGAACTTTAAGAATGTATCTGAATGAAGACAATTCCGAATGTTATTTTTATAACATCCAGTCATTTACAGCCTTTTCAAAGAATCTTGTCAAGAAACAAGAAAGCTTTGAATAGTTTTCTCAGACCATCGACAGGGAGTGTAAAATGGAATTTAATTTGTGCTTGGAAAACTATTCCTAATGAGTTTTCGCTTTGCTTTAGGGAATGATAAACTTTTCATGCGGCTATTGTATTTAGATTTGGTCTAATGTTGTTGTTGGAGAATCTTCAGAGAAATCGAGGTTTGTACTCGACAATAAGTAGAATTTGGATATATTTGAAATGTATAAGCATTAAAATAAGCTTTTGGTAATCTGTTAAATAAATATATATTGAATAGTTTAGAGAACGGAATGGATAGGTTGAAAAAGAAATAAAAACATTATTGTTTCGTTTGGATTTATAGGTTTGGCAAATTCCATGAATTTACATCACTACGTTACTGATGTATTATAATTTATTTAATAACAAACACCATCGAAGATTCTGTATTCAAACTTCGTTTGAAGGTCGCGAAAATGGTATAATTTGTGAGGATCAACCCCAAAAAGTATGAGAATCAAAATTTCTTTTGATTGTTGTTGAATTAAAAATGAAATCTACACAACTATTAAATTACATTACGAATTTAATTATATTACATATCAATGATATTGAGGTTTTGATTTTCCCTATTTCATGAATACTTTTTTGCAATTATTTATAAAGTATATCAAATCATTCAAAATTTTATGTATTAATCTTTTATATGGAGCGATTGCTCAAATGAAGTTACATGTTATTTTTATGGAACATGAGTTTGCATGTTATTTTTATAGATTTTTTATGGAACACCTACAACTCCCAAAATTTTACATAGATATTGTAAGAACACCTTTATTCAAATATTTATAAATATTAATAGAATGAATTTTTCAAACTTATTGATTAAGCTAAGTTTTTAAGAAATAATTATTTAATTAATACAAAATTTTAAATAATAAGTAAATATTTTATGCTTATCTTACTTATTTACTGCAATGAATTCTTTAAGTATACTTGTCTCGCACAGGTGATTTCTTTTCTAAGGAAATTATATGCATTCTATTCAGGTGATGTACATATTACGATGCCTGCGTCCTGGTACAGAGGTAGCGCGTCTTCCTCGTGAACTGAGCGTCCTGGGTCCCAGGTAGGACATGTGTATTCTCCTGTGTTCTATGTATGAGGTGTGTGAATATGCCTTCCTATAAAAAGGGGCTGTGCAGGCAAATGTGGTGAATAGCTAAATTGTACTCTTGGAACTTGTTGGAGCTAATTCTAATAAGAAATGCTAATTTTGGCTTAAATCCGCTGATGTATCTGTGGGCTTGTCCATGGCAAGTGCCATTAGTAACAACAATAGCAACATATTACGGCACCGGCTTTCTGGCACAGAGGTAGCGCGTTTCCCTCGTGTTCTAAGAGTCCCGGGTTCAAGTCTCGATTTGAGCATGGTTGATCTTCTGTGTACTATTTATTAGTAAGTATGAATGTGCCCCCCCCCCCTGTTAAAAGGGGCAGTACAAGCCAATGTGGCGAGTGTGTAGCTAAGTCGTATTCTTGGCCCTATTTGTTGCTACTTCAAAAACAAGAGACGCTCCTTTCGGCTTAAATCTGCTGCTGTATCGGCAGAGGGTTGTCCATATTCAAGTGCCATAAGTAACAACAACAACATATTACGGTAGAATACGAATACTAAAAGATGAATTGCTTGAAACTGAAAATCAGAGAGAATTCATTGTCGTATTCCGGGAAGTGGCACTTTTAAATTAGGTTTTAAAGTTTTTCAGTGTTTTTGCTACACCAAATCATTTGTTCTGTGAATGTTATGTATTAAAATTAAATACATTGCTTTCTTAATTTATTAAATTAGATAACATTATTTTGTCAGGTATTTTAAATAATTCTTCCTAATATCAAAGACTTTGATTATGTAGCAAATAATGGTGCAGCTGGTATCTAAATTGTTGGGAGTAAATGGTGGAAAAGGTTTCTGATTGGAGGAGAATGACCGAAAATTGTGGAACTCATGTAAGACCATAGACATATAAACGCTCACATTTTTATCATGTTAGAACATGATGTTATATTTAGGATGAGGGTTTTGGCTTCAACAAAAATCATTAGGTGAAAAAAAAAATCAGTTGTGGAAAAAAATTATCTGCCCGATCATCTCAAAAAATCAGCTTTTAATTACACGTTGCCATTGCATGTACAAAAGCTCTGATTTTAAAAAAATAATGTAATGACTACATCAAATAAAACCTATAAAAATATCATCTTGAGTACGTGATGACATGAAATGAAATAAAAAGAAAATGGGATATATTTTTTTAACAATAAATGCGAGACAAAGTTTTTTGGATCGTTTGCAATACTAAAGTGATTCATTCAATGAAAAAATTAAAAT
>JAOUZG010032859.1:7833888-7869817 GCA_026289955.1 Argiope argentata | reverse complement strand
TATATATATATATATATAACAACAAATACAAAATAGAATAATTTTAACCCTTAATTTTGTATCAATTAAAATTAAGAGAAGAAAATTTCGATTACTATGGCACCTAATCTGCTACAAATTATTGCAAGGCCAATATTACAAAAATAAAGAATTTTTTTGTAAAATTATTAAAATAATATTTTTTAAATATTAAAATAATACATATATATTTAGTGAGCGCCTATGCAGCTTTTGCTAAAGATATAGTGTACATTAGACCAAAGCACCCAAAGTAAACTTAAATAGAAATGAAAGTAAAAAGGAAGGTGAACAAAACCGAAACGAAAGTAAAGTAAAGGAAATCCGGTATGAAGACTTTCTCAAGGGTCATCAACAGGCAGGGATTCCAAAAATAGGGAATATTTTTCCGTCAACGGATTTGACTATGGACCAAAAACGAAAAACTAGTGATAACCCCAAAAATTCACAAATCCAAAGTCTAAGAAAAGCATCGCATTTACTAAAATACAGAAAAAAAAACATCATAATGAAAAAAACTATAAATTCAACAGACACTAAAAAACCAATGAATATTAGAAATAGGAAATTCAAACACATAACAGTAGTCGAAGAGTAACAAAATTTCTCTCAAAGGTGTCTTCATTTGAAGACGCCTAAAGAGAACGACGCGACCCAGTACGGTAAAATGCTACGAATGAAAGAGAGGGAAAAAATTTCTTTAAGTAATGGTGGCTGTGAAAAAGAAATTTTGTTACTTTACGACTACTGGTTTGTGTTTGAATTTCCTATTTCTAATATTTGTTCTTTTTTTAAGTTTTTGTTGAATTTATAGTGTGTTTTTATTACTACATGTAGTTTTTTTTGGTTTTTCTCTGTATTTTAGTAAATTCGATGCTTCTTTTCGACTTTGGGAATTTTTCGGGTCATCAACAGATTTTCTTTTTTTTTTACTATAGTCAAATCCTTTATAGAAAAAAACTCCCTATTTTTGAAATCCCTGCCTGATGATGACCCTTGAGAAAGTTTTAATGCCGGCTTTCCTTTCCTTCACTTTTTTTCGGTTTTGTTCCCCTTCATTTTTACTTCGATTTCTATTTCAGTTTACTTTGGTTGCTTTGGTATATATATACCTTTAAAGATTTTGTTTTAGCTTAAGTTGCCTTAAAGATCTTGTTTTACTACACAATTTATATTTATTCTGCTTCCAGCACATTTATCGATTTTCAAGTAATTTTTATACCATATGCTATACTATTGAAAGTACTTTTCCAGTGTAAATATAATTTCACGTAAAAATTAATTATTTGAAATTAGTTTTTCCTTTGTATATGCTCTTTCAAGAAAAATACTATTCCTTTGAATATACTATATGATTCTGAATGTTATCTCATTATGAAATATCAATCTATTGCAAATAAGCTAATCATAACATGAGCAGAGTCACATTGGAATGGTTTTCATATTGTTGTTTTCAAGATCCGTGATAATAGCAATCATGATACAAAAATTAACATCTAAACTTTAATTTAAAAATAATTGAAATATCACTTTTAAACTTTTCCATCGCTATAGAAAAGACTCAAAAATTCAGTTCGTTTCTTATTATAGAACCGAATAAATTTTTGAGGTAAAACTATTTAGGGACAGTTTATTCAAAAAAGTATCTAGAGGGAATATTCAGAAAGACCTATGGTATGGTATAAGTCTTGTTTTAATTTCTCATGCTTTGAAAATTACCATACTTTTCTAATCTTAAATACTATGGAGCAAAAACGAATTTAATGAATGTTATGAATTTTGATTAATAAATGCCATTATTAATCATTTGGGAAATAAACTTGCGCCAAATAGATTAATCTTTGAGATAGTTCTAAATACATAAGGGACCTTAAGCAATTACAGAAATTAAAAAAAGGAGAACATGGACGGCGTTCTTTTGTTCCAAAGGGCCTTCTTCGTGTTTAATGTGTTTCACTAATCACATGTATTCGAAAAATAATCACTTCTTAAAATTCGTCATTCACTAAAAATAAATGCTTTGAGAGTTATTTAAATTCGTGATGTTTCAACTGAAGGGACAAAAATTAGTCTTTATTTCGCAAAGTAATGGTGGAACGCGTTTTAATTTCGAAAATCATGTATTAAAAAGTAATGATGGTTTCGGTATTCCTAATTGCAAAAATAATCTGCTTCCTTGATACATTTTGTTAATGGAATAGGGTATTAAAGCAGCTTGGACTTAAAAAAGAATGAAATAAGGTTATATGAATCCCATATAATTAGTTAAAAATGGAAGGTGGGGAATTATTGTAATTAAAATTTGCTGAAAGTTCCAAGATTTTTAAGGGATATCCTTATCTTTCTTCCAGCAATATTTTCTAAATTTATGGATACGAATCAATTATTTTGCAGAATTATTAATCAACTTTTTAACTTTCTAGTAATTATGTTTGAAATTATATATAGAATTTATAATTTCCTAAACATTATATGTAACGTTTTTAATTCTTTAAAAATTATACACACAAGTTTTTTATTTCATTGAATAACACTTAATTCTGCCGGGGTCCTAGAACAGAGGAAGCACATTTTGGTGTCTTGCGTTTGAGTCCCGGTCAGGACATAGTTGTTCTTCTGTTTTCTACCTATGAGATAAATGAATGTACCCCCCCCCCCCCTGTAAAAAAGGGTTATGCAAGTGAGTGTGTAGCTAAGCCTTACTCTTGGCCCTAGTTGGCGGTACTTCAAAATCAAGAGGCGCTCATTCGGCTTAAATCGCTGACAGCCGTCAGCGCGCTTGTTCATAGCAAGTGCCATTGATAACAACAACACTTAACCTTGATTTTTAATCTGTATTTTAAATTTTTTAAACATATAATTAATTTTTTGCAATGTTCAATATGATATATAAACTTTGAGCTTTTATACATGATATACATTCAATTCATGTTTTTATATATTGCTGTCAAACTCATAATACCAATTATGCAACTGTCTTTTTTTCTGAAACTGCATCATTTTTAAAGTTTCATATGTCATCGTAGAAGTATTGTAAGTCATGCATATTCTTATGGAAATAAAATTGAACCATTGATTAAAACACAGATAGAAAAAAATGATCTTACACATTTATTACTTTTACAAGTGATATATAGTTCTATTCTCAAATAAATACTAAAATTCAGTTATTATTTTCATTTAAAACAAAACAAATTCCTTTGAAAACCAATATTTCTCATTTTGAATGAGTTAAAGATTATATTTTAAAATCAGTTTTGTAATATTAGTAATAATCAAACTCAATTTTTTATTCTTTATTATATTTGAATATATTTTAAATAAAACAACAGAATCAGATAAAATACAAACACCACAATAACATTTAAACGACACGTTTCATAATCACAGTTTTATGAATAAATTCTTACATATTTTCAAAATAAAATATAACATTTTTAACGTAATTCTATTTCTAAATAGATTAGTAGTTAAAAACAAATGTTTCTCAGCATAAATAAAAGAACTTCTTTAATACTAAAATATCTATGCTCCACTGGGTAGCTTTGTTAAAATATTTTTCTCCTTCAGTTTTATGTAACATTTTCCAGGATAAAAAATCATTTTTCCCTATTGAATTATTTTGGAGAAGTCGGATTTTTTCAAAACATATAATATGGTACAGAAAAAGCTTTTAGTTGTTGACGATTGCTCTTCTAAAGAAGAAGAAATGCAGGTAGCAGTTTTAAGTCGTAAAAGATGTGGAAGGAGCTTTCAATACTGAACCCTTTCTATTTCATTATTTTTAACTTCGAATTCCAATACGAGCTGGTACTCATTTTTTTCTTTTGAAAGTGTCGCGATGTCTTTCAATTCCCACCGCAGTTTTATTAAAGGTCTGAAATGAACTATGAACTAAATGGAAAATATACAATGAAACATTTTTTTATTAATAATTGAATAAAATACAGTTCATTGCAAGAGAACATCACTTAGTTTCAGTATACAAAGAATGTTTTAAAAATTATAGGGGCGATATATATTGAAAAAAAATATTACAAAATACTTTATCTTAAATTTCTTTTGTGGTTTGTAACCATTAAGATATTGTATTTTGTGCTGAATTATTTAATCTTTCTTATCCTATATGAAGTATTGTAACTACATTATGATTGGGTATTTGTTTATAGTATAAATAATAGTTATTAGATGATGGGGACACATCAGTATTATTTTATTTTTTATTGTTTTTCATGTCACTAGGGAGATTTTGTTTTCATATTAATTATCATTATGGATGATATTCCTGTGTTTCCGTGTTGAAAACTAGTGCTCGTTGAATCAATTTATATATATATATATATATATATATATATATATATATATATATATATATATATATATATATATATATATATTCTTTTCCTGATTTTTTTTCTATTCTATAATGTTATTTTTTAATCAAATATAATAAAATATTGTCAATGCAGTACTGTCTTCATGCCAGTTTTTCCTGAAATTCTAAATATAGGTTCATTCATTTTTAGTCAATTCGCCGTGAATAAAATTTATTTTCATTGATAGAAATTACAAACAAAATTTAACAAAGCAAAACTTTAGGTAGAATAAAATGGATATTATTATTATAATATCAGAGCATTATGTTGTTTTGGGAAATGTTTTTGGCATCAACAAATTTCCATAGGCAATAAATAAAAAAAATTATTATCCACACGAACATCTCAAAATATCATCATTTAATAACGTGTTGTCATTGCTCTTACCAAAGCTCTGATTAAAAAAAAATAATTGCTACCGAAAATAAAAAAAAATTAATATTAAAAATGTGATGCCCCCCAAAAATCGTATTTTATGCTCCCGATTATGTAAAAAGAAATAAATTGTAAATGTGATATTTTTTAAAACAATAATGTGAGACAAAGTTTTTTGGATAGTTTGCAATACTCAAGTAACAAATTCAATGAAACATTTAAAAGGAATAAATATGTAATTTAACTTGCACGTGAACTTAAAGTGACTCATTGAATGAGTCACTTTAGTATTGCAAACTATCCAAAAAATGTTGTATTGCATTAATTGTTTAAAAGAATATCACATTTCCTACTTATTTTATTTCATATAATCACGTGCTCAAAATGATATTTTTCTAGCTTTTATTTACTGTTGTAATTAACTTATTTTGTTTCAATCAGATGTTTTGTAAATGCAATGGCAATACGTTATTAAAAGCTGAGGTTTTGAGATGATAGTGCAGATAATAAAATTTTATTTTTTGCCTACGGATTTTTGTCGACGCCACAAATCTCATTCCCAAAATAACATCATGTTCTGAGATGATAATAAAAGATGATAATTTATGAAATAATTAATAAACCGATTAAACGAAATAAGCAATAAGTTAAATAATTGGAATTTTAATTAAATAAAAGTATATATTAAATTTCCATATTAAATTATAATAAACAAAATTTACTTTCCAACTTCAATTAAAAATTAACGAATCTTCGGTATAAGAAGTAAGATAAAAAAAACTTAGTTTCATATTTAAAGATTTTTAAATTTATTAATTAGCATAACAAATGGCAAAATTTATTTTTTATACTTTTTACATTTATTAAATAGAATAACATATTACAAAAATGACTTATTAGAGATTTTGTTTAGGGTACAAATCTACTAATCAAAACAATTTACTGTTGCGGATTAAATATATATTAATTTAGAACTTTATTAAAATTAGAAAAAATAATATTGTTTGTTCTTTATGGAAAACAAGAATAAGTTATATTGCCATTTAATTAACCCTTTTAAAATATTTAATAAAAACAAATAAATAAATAAATCTAACAATACGGCAAATTTGATAATTCTTTATAGAGCAATTTAGAATATTTATTTCAATTCAAATATCAGATCTATCAAAATTCAAAGGTAAAATAATTCGATAAATATCGTCATGATAAAAAGAAAAAAATACATTTTTTTAGAGATGAAGAAATCAAAGTTACTTAACTCAAAAATTTGAAATCTGGAAGGAAAAAATACACGAATATGAACTGAATGTTTTTACGAAATGCAACATTAGAATAAAGCAAAATAAACGAAGCATAAGAAATAAATATAAAAATTTTAGTTATTCCTAGTATTTCACTTGATATTTATCTAAAATGTTCATGATTTGTATTTCTCTTTTGCTATATCAATAGCTTAAAAATAAATTTACTACGTGACTCAAAATTCTACTGTAGTTAAGTAAGCATGAAAATTGTTCAGCATCGATAGCTCAAGTTATTTCAATATGTCAGAAGTCAAATTTTCTATTCTACTTATGTTATTTATAAACTCAAACCGAGTAGAAAGCTCAGATCGTTACTAGAAGAGTCAGTATTTTTATTATTTACTTTACCATGAAAAATTTCAATATTTCTGATAAAAAGCTGTTTTTCTAAAGTGGGATCTTTTTGATCAAATGTTCTTTTTTACAAAAAAGGGCTAATTACCTCGTATCTGTTTTTTTTTCTAGCCTTAAAATAATAAAAAAGTTATTATATTATTATTGAAATTTTTTTAATTACCTATTTTTTGATCATTTATTTCGAATTTTTAGAAAGATTAGGCAAATACATAAATAAACATTTTTTTCTACTATATACTTTTTATAGCTTTTTCTTCGGAAAGAAATATATTAATTTGAATGAAAGAAACAAATTTAAATTATAGCGGAAAAACAATGTTTCTGCATGGACTTAGCAATCTTAATAAGAAAAAAAAATCTTCTTTTGTAGATAAATTCCATTCCAAAATCAATAACTACTAAATAATTTGTTTCTACTAAGGAAATAATTCTGAATATTGAAATAAATATATGCTATACGTTTATATTAATTCTATATTTATACATAGATATTAACAGAAAATATACATTTTTTTACTTGTCAATTTGAGGGGAATGTCACGGAGCTCTTGAATTCAAGAATCTTAACATCAGGACATAGCTAGTGATTTGAGTAATTTCATAGAAATGAGATTACTTACTAAGTTTTTGTGCTTAGAAATTAGATTCAATTACTACTATTGGTAACAGTTTTTTTTATAATTCAAAAAATTTAAACCCAAAAATTAAACGTAATGCCTTTAACAAAGTTTAATGCGATGAAATCCTAGTATAAAATCGCAATGCTAAGAATATGACGGTCTTCTGTGTATGTATATTAACTTGACATTCAAAATTACAATGAAATCTATAAATTTTTTACCGAAATTATTTTCTTTTTGAATTTTTTGGGGAGAATAATTAAGGGTAAATATAGAATTGGTATATAAAATAATAATGAAAAAAAAACCTTAAAATATTTCGAAAAATTTAGCGATTTTGAGTCTCCAGCTGATGACTAGATAAAATTTATAATTGGACGAGATGCTCTACCCACCACGGCACATACCACCTTAGCTTACGAAGGATCTTTGATTTTTAATACGATTACAAAATTTATGTTTTTAATGTAATGAAAACCTTGTCAAAATTCAAAAAACTAAGAATACGATGGTCTTCTACGTATGTGCATTAACTTGACACTCAAAAATAGAAATAAATCTATTAATTCTTTAACGAAATGTTTTATTTTTGAATTATATTTTTTGAAACAATTCAGAGTAAATATAGAATTGGTATTCATAATATTTTTTTAAAAAAAAATCCTTAAAATAATTTAGCGGTTTTGAGACTCGAACTGAAGATCAGCAACAATCTATAATTCGCCGAGTCACGTTATCCACCAAGTCACATATCACTTAAGTATCTGAGGGATCTTTGATCCTTAAAAGAATTTTCCATAAAATTAAATAAGTTTCTGTTAAATATTAATTAATGAAGCCTCTTAACTACTTGTTCAGTAGTTAGTGAATCCTTAGTAATTTCTTTCTTTTTATAGAGAGAAAAAGATGTGTGGGAAAAAAGCAGGAAAGTATAGTTTGAAACTCAAAGATTTCTAGTTTTATATATATTATAAGGAATTATGCATTTAAGGTTAAGTTTTGAAAGTTGTTATAAAGGCATTTTAAAGTTTATGCTAAAGAAGGCTATTTAATTTTATAGATGGAATTTTAAAGCTGTGCAATATGGAATGGTATAATAAATGCAAATTTATGAATATTATATATGTTAGAACTTTTTTCTTGAACTTATTAGGAATTAATATCAAATGTTAAAACATTTTTCCCGATATGTATCTGAATAAGAAATGTTAATATTTAAAGAGAGAAGGTAAAGGAAAAAAATATAATATGAACTTTTATCATATAATATTTATGTTTCTTGAAGTATGAGACTAAAAAAAAACTAAATATTTCTTTGCAAGTTTAGAGTTTTTCATCATTTAAATATACAAGGCATTTTTTATTCTATTATATTCAACAAATCAATCTTTATATCGCAAGAGATACGCATTCTTTGATAGACATAAATAAGCCTTAAATGGAATTGAGAAATATATTTTACTTATTTCCATCGAAATATATTTTACTTATATCGGTCAAAAATATATATCTTAAAAATTTCATCTTTCACATTAAAAATTTCATCATGAAAATTTAAGTCATATATTTTAAAAGCTTTCCATTTAAATTAGTTATATTTTATATAATAGATTTGGTTAAAATACTTTTGAAGCAAAAAAATCCATATTTGTACCACTTAAGTCATCTGAATGAAGATTGATTGGAAATTTCTATTTAAAATTGTAGTCCTTTCATTGTTCACATGATAGAGGTTCAACAGATTGTTAGTTTTTTTATACGTTAATTATATTCGGTAAAGTTTATTTTCTTTATTGTATACTAGCCGCCTTTGGCGACCAGTCGGTTCGCCAATATTAATGCCGACTTAAGGTTTAAATCATTTTTATATATAACTTTGTCTCATAATAAATTTTTCAGCAAAATATTTTTAATCTTCAAATTTCGATAGTCATATAACTCACTTATACTATTATGTCGGCCTTAAACAGTCCTATCTTTGAAGTCCGCATCTCTCTCTGATTTTCTATCAGTGCACGTAAAATTCACTTTTAAATTAAATTGAAAATGATGGAACTTCAATTAATATAAAGACCTCTTTACTCAATTTAAGTATGTCTTTAAATAAAACTAGAAGCTGAAAGCAGAATAGTCTGACATTGAAACTTTATGTTCGATACAGAAATCGAAACGTTATAATTTTTTTTTATAATTTATAAGATCTCAAGGAATTATTCAGCAAAAACTTCACAGGTTGATTGAAACCTTCAGTTTTTAATTTTATTTTTAGATGTATATAAATGCTCTCAATAATATTTTTTTAGGTTTATAAATATATTTCAAAAAATTATGGTTTAAATTCCTTTGGTCTTATAGATTCATATTTGTAAAATATTCTTAATATTTTAACTTCTAAATAAATAAATAAGCATTTCTATCTTCTTCAAATCTGGCTGATTTATTCAGTTCTGAATATTACAAGTTTAGAACAATCATCATTATCATAATCTAGACCAATTATTCTAGAGTAACTTTGATTGGCTTCTTTGAAATCTTGATAAAGTGATCTAAAATCGCCAGTTTTTATCGTAATAATTATGTTGAAATTTTCATGGATCGATCAAGTTTGATGATTGATTTAGTTGATTGGATTTTATTTAAGAACTTATTTAATTAAGGACTTTTGTCTCAATAATTTATTATTATTTAAGGACTTATTGTCTCAAGAATATTTTGTTAAATATGATTCACAGAGCAGATGATGTATGTAAAAATTTAATTAATCAGCATTTTTCCCCAAATCTATAATTATATATTTCACTTGGACCAAGTGCTAAGAGATTATTTATATATCTCCCCAAAAAATTAAGAAATTAGATGTTGTTCTCCGATTACAGAAGATGCCTTGTAGATGTTAAGCCATATTTGCCTTAAATAAAATTGTTTAATTGGATTAGTAATATGTGTATAGTAAAATATCATAGAAAACGTTTCCATCCATTTATTTTCCAAAATTATCATGTTTCATATTTATTTCATTTTATACAGACACGTGCCGAAAATGTCATTTTTATATGTTAATTTGGAATGATATTTGATTTATTTTTTCTCGTGAGAGAACACGATATTGTTTTGGTAGAAAGTTATGATGTCACTGAAATATGCGGGTAAAAATAGTTTTATATGCTTTTACAAATTTTGCATTGTTAATTATTACGTATGCTTGTTTGAAAGAAGATGCGTTTTTATTTCGCATAATTCATTAAAATGCGGAGAAAAATTACAATTACGAAGGTGAATTCTTTGATTTGCACAAAATATCTTCTTCACATTGCTTTTTGTTCCTCGTTTCATTGAAATGACGTCATTTTAAAAGTTCGTTTAAGATTTCTTGCTTTTAAATAATTAATCTCGTTCTCAGAAGATTATCGTTTGGTGCTTTTCTAAAAATTCTTTTTCAGTTTTAACTGTCGCAGTTTTGTTATATATTTTTATTTATTTAAATTCTTTAATTGAATTATTAAATTTGGTATTGCAAACGATTTTCACTTGCATTTATTGTTTAAAAAATATCACATTTCCTATTTAATTCATTTTATTTATTCACGTGATTAAAATTGTATTTTTCTGTTTTAATTTTGGTAGTAATGAACTTTTTTTTAATCAGAACTTCTGAAAATGTGATGGCAACATTTTATTAAAAGCTGATTCTTTTTAAGATCCTCGAGAAGATAATTTTTTTTTTGCGAAATAAATTGTTGAAAAAAACGATTAAATTAAATGTTTAAAAATTCATTAAAAATAGACTTTTAATTCGTAGGTCAAAACATTAGTATCATTGAAAAGCTAATTTTTTGAGCTTTAACTTGATGCAAAAATCAGTTTTGTGGTGTAATATTTTCTGAAGCTATAGCGAAAAAACGTTAAAATTTGGCTTATTTTTTAATTAATTAAAATTTTAATTAGAAATTCAAAAAACGGCTCGGAGGTGCACATTCCCGGCACCCAAGGTATACATATACCAAATTTGGTAGCTGTAGGTCGAACGGTCTGGCCTGTACATCGCCAACAGACACACACACACACACACACATTGTGCTTTATTATAAGTAAAGATAATATATAGTATAAAAATGTAATAGCATTTGCATCCAAATTAAGTTTATAATGAAGTGTATTTCGTTCATCTATAAAGACATCCATAATAAAAATAAATATATGTTAAATCGTTCTTAAAAAGTGTTCTTACAGCAATATGCTATTATATAAAACAGAATGATATAAAATATTGGTTGATACTACATGTAAACGGACATGTTT
This sequence comes from Argiope argentata, assembly GCA_026289955.1. Classification (NCBI taxonomy): domain Eukaryota; kingdom Metazoa; phylum Arthropoda; class Arachnida; order Araneae; family Araneidae; genus Argiope; species Argiope argentata. Next base: position 7,858,465 of record JAOUZG010032859.1, on the reverse strand, counting down.
AAAAGGAACCCTTTTGTATTATTTTTTTTGTCTATTATAACATTTTGAATTATTTGGCTTACAAATTTTACTTGTTGTATTACTTAGTATTACAAATATCAAAGTTAAATTTTGATAAACAATAAAATATACTGTTAAGAATTATTTATTTGCTATAAGAGGTTCTGTGCCGCATCCTGTATATATGTGGATTTTAGAATGTATCAATAGAGTATGTGTGTGAGCTTCAGTGATGACTTGAATAAAACCATCAAAATAGCAACTGTTTCCCGTTATCCCCTCGGTAAATGCTAGAGTGAGTTTGGATTTGTTTCGTAATATTTAATTGCAATTCCTTTTCTGGTATCAGAACTGGGTTATGAGTGTGAAGGTTTTTCGATTGTATTTATTTGAGTTTTGAGCTTTTCCAGGTTTAATTTGTTGTTTTGCTTTGTAAGTTTAATGTAGGTTTTAGAGGTTTTATTAGTCAAATTTGTATGGTAAAATTTTGAGTGTGTTGTTGTCGGGTGGAATTTAGCGATTTTAATATTTTCGTGAAATGAGCGTAGTAAATGTACTACAACAATTGAGGATACAATTACTTTTACTTGATAAATCCAACTTTCAATCGAAATAACACATTAACTAGAAGTGCAAACGTGTTTTTATTTTCACTCGCAACAAAAGGGTTAATGTACAGTAAAAATAACGAAAACCAACAAAAAATATATATAATTAAAAATTTCACCAGTATTTGAAATAAACATAGGCAGATTTTTACCCCAAAAAATTAAGGATACACCAATAAAATTTTTGTTTAACTACCAATAGATTTTTTTTCTGCTTGCTACTGCAATAGCCTAAGTTTGGCCAATTTTATCTTAAACCTTTTAGGCTTCTACTTTCGTCTTTTTAAGTTGGTTATGTGAATTCAAAGTCTCAATTTTAAATGGAAATTGGGTCTTCGGAGAGAGACCAGTATTGATGTAAGAAAATTTTAATTAAGGTTATTTAAGAAAGGAAAATTTTATCGTGAAATAGCTGAAATTGTCTGTAGAAGCCAATCGTGTGTCCAGAAAATCATTGTAAGATTTAAAAGCGATGCATTAATTGAAAATAAAAGTGGAAGAGGAAGGAAAAGTGTTCTGAGTGATGTAGCCAAAAGGAAAATTTTGAAAGATATCAAGATTGATCATAAACTAAGTTCAGTCAAACTAGCTGCAGAAACTTCTCGAATAATGGACAGAAGTGTAAGTGCTGAAACTGTGAGAAATTTGATTAGACATACTGGATATAGCAATAGAGTAGCTAGAAAGAAACCTTTCATAAACTTACAAAATCAGAAAAAAAACGTTTGGAGTTTGCAAAAACTCATCAGTTGAAGACAGATAACTCTTGGTAGAAAGTTATATTTAGTGACGAAAGTAAATTCAACAATTTTGGAAGTGAATGGCCGTCGCACCGTTTGGAGAAAGCCGAACACAGCTTTGGGTCCAAAATTATACTTCCTACAGTTAAATTCCCTCGTGGTTTGGGGTTGTATGGCTTCAAATGGGGAAGGATATTTAGTTTTTATAGATGGCATAATGGATCATAAGCTTTATATAGATATACTCAACAACAATCATAAAGAAAGTGAAAAAAATTAGCTTTAGAAGAAAATTTTATTTTCCAGCAAGACAACGACCCCAAACATACGGCACATAATGTCAAAATGTGGAGTATTTTTGATTGTAAACAGCAATTGCGCACACCACCATAATCCCCTGACATCAATGTCATAGGAAATTTGTGGGCGACACTCGAAATAGCGGTCCAAAAAACACCAAATTAGGAACAAAGCCTATTTAAAGCAAGTATTACAAGAAGAATGGAATAAAATATCTCCACATACCACCAAAAAATTGATAGAATCGGTACCAAGACGTTTGGAGGACATTATAAAAGCCAAAGGGCATGCAACCAAATATTGACACTGTCTTTGTATGCGATATCTCATACAGATTTCATTGTTGTATCCTTAATTTTTTGAGGTAAAAATCTGCCTATGTTTATTTCAAATATTTGTGAAACTTTTTATTTTAGATATTTTTTGTTGATTTTCGTTATTTTTACTGTAAATTAACCTTTTTGTTACGTTTGAAAATAAAAATACATTTGCACTTCTAGTTAATGTGTTATTTCGATTGAAAGTTGGATTTATCAAGTAAAAGTAACGTGTATCCTCAATTATTTGTGCCACTGTAGTTGTTTAGTAATTTGAGAAAGGACGAGTTGAGGTTAGTTGAGGCAGTGGAGATTAGTTGGGATGTTACGAAGGACCTAATAGTAATTAATTTGAAAAAAAAAATCGGAAAGAGAAGGGTAATTAAGAAAGATTTTGTACAAGCCGTAATTAATATAATCGAGGATTAAAAAAATTAAAGGAAAATGAAGTAAGGAGGTTAAAAATGCATCGAGTAAAAATGACAAAATTGGAAAAAGAGTTGAATGGTTCAGGCAAAGTTGATTTGGTTGCATGAAATCAATATGTTAAGAATTAGACTAAAAGTAACAAAAATTGATCATTCCCGTACCAACTAGAGCAGAGTCATTTAATTTGTTCTTCCTGTCGTTGGATAAAGCATTCAAAAGCAAAGAGGCGCCAGGCGGCTCGAAAGCTGAGATATTGTTAAATACTTCAGAAGAAACGATTTCAAATCTAATGGTTTATGCAACTAAGAGAGACATCACGAATTACGATAAATTAAAGCTATCGTTTTAAAAGAATTTCAGTCCACCACTCCCCAGGAATATTTGGATCAGTTTCACAACAATGCAATTCTGCATTGCGAAATGCAACAATGTGCAACTCGCATCTTGATTGAGATCTAATTTCAAATACAACTGAGGCTTGAGAGCAGTCGAGAATTTTAAACCCTTATATCAATTGATATTTTCTGATAAACTAAATAATAAACTTGATCGCGAAATAAGAACTCATATATTGCTGTAAAGCAGGGAAAAACATAGTTTAGTCCTCGGGTTTTAGGCAGGGAATGATATTTTTTTTGGCTTCAAGGAATAAACAAAGGGTAGAGTCTACGTCTACGAGATCATATTCAGATGCTGAAGGCGGTAGCAGTGTTTTATCTTTGGCTAGTAAGTAGTGAAATTATACCAATAAAACTGTATCGAATTTGTATCTATCTAGTGAAAGGAGTGTAGCTTTTGTAACACTGGAACCCATCTGTTATCTGATTGTATCGGATTTAAGAGAATTTCAGTGAACGATAAAGTAAGCTTTGTGATAAATAATTTGGGCTTTAAGTGTTTTTCTTCGGAATGTTGTGCGGGAACTTGTAAATCTTGAAATTTTTTTTATTATAAAAGAAATGGTAATTAGGGTAAAAGCATGCAGCCCGATACTGCATTAAGTACGCAGTGAAATTCTTCTGTAACGAGTTCAGATGTACCTACAGTTCTTTTGCTTACAGGTAGTGTTTATGCTAGTAATTCTGAATTAAATTTGAGTAAAATAATTAGAATTTTGTGTGATAATGGTAGCGAAAGGAAGTGGTATACGCGAGCATTGGCCAAGTACTTGAAATTAAAATCGATTTGGGAAGAAAATTTGCTTTTTTCCCCTTTTGTTCTGTTCAGCCTGTTGAGAGCACATATGACGTCGGAGTAATAGTCCTCATCAGCCGATACGGCCCTAATCAGATAATTTCTGTAGAAGGGCTGATAACCAATACTATCACTATAGCTCCTGTGGCTATTCTCAATGCAGATCTCCAGAAAATTATACAATCGCGAGGTTTAAATCTTGCCGACACGTGTGAAAGCAAAGTAAAAATTGACATTTTGATTGAAGCCTTTTGAAAGATAACAGATGAAACTCACTTTGAGACATTAAACAACATAGTGTCCGTATTCCTATATTCTTGTTATATTTAGGTCTGCATTACAGGGTACTCAAAACCGAAGTAGTGGCCCTTTTCAGCAATTTTTTTGGTGTCTGTGTCAAATGTTCAGGTGCTTTGGGAGTTGGAAAGAGGAATTGTTACACCAATTTAATAGGAACTTAAAATTTAAAGATGGAAAATATGAGGAAAATTTGATGTGGAAGACTGATCCCAGATAACTTTAGAACAACTTTTGTCAGCCAAAGAGGCAATTTAGTGAATTAAAAAAGGGGTTCAATAAAAATGAATCAATAGTTAGTGCTTATCGTGAAACAATTAGGGACCAGGAAAAGAATGGAGTAATTAATTAATATAGAAATGATAAGAATAAATATGCATGCCTCATAGAGCAGTGGTCAGAGCTCATGAAGGAGTAACTGAAATTCGCGTGGTTTTCAATTGTGGCTCCAAATTTGTACAAAACTTGTCCCTTAGTTATTTTTTAGAGGCTGGTTCAAATTAGGATTCTAGCATTCTTGAGGTAATACTGAAATTTTGGAGATTAAAGGTTGCATTTCATAGGTTCATAGAAATAGCATTTTTAATAAAGATCGTAGATTTTTGAAGTATCTTTAGATGAGATGTAGCGATCATGACAACTATAGGATTTTGCAGATGACTAGATTTCCTTTCGGGTGCTAAACTTCTCCATTTTTTTAAGTGCTGTAATTAAATATCGCATTGCAAAATTCGAGGTCGAAAAATTTGGTTCAGTTTCAATGCAAAATTTTGGTTTGTATGTGGATGATTATTATTTTGGTGTGGATAGTGTGATGGAAGCTTTTGCCTTTATCGGATGCTTTAACAATCTTGAGAAGTGTTGGGTTTAAGTTAAGAAAATTAAGGTCCAACAATAGTGACTTGAGAACTTTCTGGGTAAAAATGGATAGGCGTTGTGTTGAAAGTATTGGGGCTAATTCGGAACTCTGGCAAAGATGTTTCGTCGCTGGAAGTAAAAGGGTTGGTGGATAGTTTGCAAAGATTGGACAGTAACAAATGTAGTATTCTACAGACTGAAGTGAGAAATTTCGATCCTGTGAATTAATTGCACCATTTGTATTAAGGATTAAGTGTTTGTTACAAGAGGTATGAACTGGTATGATGTTTTACTAGAAGGCTTAAAACTTAAGTGGATTGCATGGTGTTACGAAATTAGAGCATTGAAGGAAATGGTTATTCCTAGGAGTTATTTACTGAATCATAGGAAAAGATTAGCAAAAGTTCTTGCATTTTGCGATGCTTCGCTCAGGGGCTACGGGGTAACACCCTATATAAGGTATGTTGATAAAACTGGAAAATGTTATCTTTTTTGATGTCGGAAAGTAGAGTAGCTCCACTTAAAATATTAACGTTACCTGGGTTGGAATTGAGGGCTGTTGTGACAGGGATTAGATTTGTGAAATTTCTAGAAGGTGTATATAAAAAATGACGAGAAATTTATATTTTGGATGGATTCTCAGATAGTGTTGTATTGGATTAAAGGAAATGCCTAGAGGTGAAAGCAGTTAGTGGTGAATCGTGTTGCAGAGTTGCAAAAAATCCCATCCCATTTTGGTAATTTATTGTTAATTTAATTTTTTAAAATAATATATGGAGCATTTGGGATACCAAATATATTCATATTTATTTTTTCACATTTAAGTACTTAAACCTGTGGCCTAATTGCAGGCTTGAAAATAAATATTTAGTAATTCGATGCGCGTGTCAGATACGTCATTGTATGCGAAGTGGTTAATAGTGTTTGAGATTCGTGGAAAATAGTAGAGAAAATAGGGTTACAACACCGTATTTGGAATGTTTGGAGTTGAAGGAGTCGCATGACAGGACTATACGTTTGGTTCAGAGGGTTGCAATTTTAAACGAAATTTCCATACAAGAGAAAGGAAATGTATTGAGTGAAGGTAAATTGATTCAGCTTAATCCATTTTTGGATAAAGGACTTTTCAGGGTTGAGGGAAGAATTGGAAACTCCAGTTCGCCAGCGAGTATGAAGCATACTTTGATACAACCGAAAGATCATCTAATAAGAGCTATGATTACATGACTGTACCAATTAAACTGCATTCATGTAGGAGATCCGTCAGTTCATTCGGCAATTAGACAGACCTATTGGATTATAGGAACCAGATAATCCATAAGAGAAATCCTGAGAAACCGTGTCATCTGTTTGCGGTTTTGTGCAGAATTATAGAAACCGTGTCGGCCTACTTGCCTTTGTCCCGTGTCATATCAGACAGAGCGTTCCTGAGAGCAGACGCAGATTTTTTGGGACTATTTCTTATTATTCCTCATCATAAAAGATGTGTGAAACCAGTGAAGATATACGACTGCGTCTTCGTTTGCTTCATCACAAAGGCCATTTGCCTGAAACTCGTCAGACTTCCTATTGACATTAATTGGGTTTTGTGTATTTTTTTTGTATTTTTAAGAGATTTTAAGGTTTTTTTCTATTTATTTAGTAATTTGTTTGATTATAATTGTTATGACCTTTTTATGACATCCGTCATCGACGGCCAGTGTTAAGAATTATTTATTTGCTGTAAGAGGGCGATGCATCGCTTCCTATATAAATGTGGATTTTTGAATGTGTCAATAGAGGATGAGTGTGTGTTTCAGTAATGACTAAAATAAAACCATCAAAATATCAACTGTTTCCCGTTATCCCCTTGGAAGCTGCAAGGGTGAGTTTGTTTCGTAATACTTAAGTGTATATCATATACATTGATTTTTTCAAAAGCTATCTAATTTACTTTGATATCATTGAATGTTTATATTCGGAATCAACGATCCTAGAAGTTAATGAGCATTGAACATTTACCTTTTAATTTCTATGTTTTTACTTCATTGAAAATAAAGAATAAGTAAACTATTTGAATCCTTCACCGAATTTAAAAGAGGTTTTGTCAAATGTAGATTAGAGCAAAGAGTACGTCGAAGAAGCTGTATATTTTCCCCTTCAGTGAGGAAATCTGTTCTGGAGGAATTTACTTTCAGTCAACTCTTAGACAAGTATATATTTTAATACCTTTGAAATACACGAAAAGTAAAGGCATTTTCAAGCAGCTCAATTTAAGGAATGCATTATTCTAAATGTGAGGTAATATAATTTACTAAGAAAGAATGCACTATAGATGTTTTTATCTTTCGGGAAATAGGAAAAAAAAACTGCGTTGCATTAATGTTCAATTTTAAACTTGGAGTGTTTTGCTTGAGAAGTATTTCCATGTTATGTAAAAAATATAAGAGGATTGGGTGAAAAGAAATATATGTATAAAAATAGAAGCTTTGTCAGAAAAATGTTTGTCAATTATGTACGATTATAATTTTAATTTATGTAAAAGATTAAATTATATTTGTACAGTATGTATATATTTGTAGATTTATTCTGCGTTACATTTGGATGTTAACCAAAGAATATCGAGAAGGTAGTTTCTGGGATCTATTTTATGATGTAAAGTCGGCATTTTATTTTCCGGTTTAAAGTAAAATATAAATAATACTCAAAATTATGTTCACTTTTATTGATCACATATCCATTATAATTTTTGATTTTATATATATATATATATTTATATATATTTATATATATTTATATATATATATATATATATATATATATATATATATATATAAAAATTGAAAATTCCATATTTAAAATTGAAAGTAAGGATGAAGAGATAATTGTCTTTTAATTTTAAGAATAAAAAAAATTAATGACTGAAAGTGAATGATTTGAGTTGAATTTGTTGCTTTTTGGCACAAAAGCCGCTTTTGACTAATCTGCGCCACATTCTCGAGATTAAAATATTTGTATCGATTTATAATAAAATCAAGAAATGATGATAAAATACAAATGTCTAAAACTTTATATCTATGAGTTATGAAAAAGCGTAACCATGGAAAGTGAATGAATTATAACTTGAATGTTAATTTGCAATAATTAAATAATAGTTTTCTAATATTTATGAATAAAATTGTAGGTTCGGGATTTATAATTATCTATCTATTTTTATGAAGGCAAAAATATGCAATAAGCATTATCCTTACCTAAAACTCTAGACTTGTAAACATGAGTGTAAATTTGAGGTCCACGTATTAACCTTCTCAGACTATCAATTAATTACATCATTAGTATTATGGTGAAATTAATTTATAGTTTCGGTGATATTCGTAATTACTAACGTGATTGGATTTGAAGTGACTGCAAAAATAGTGATATTGCTTATATATTAATACAAGGCTAACTTGTAGAAGATAGTCATATATTACTGTTGTGTTTCACTTAAATTATCACGAAAAATATAAGTAATTTCACATTTTTTACAAGTTCATCAGTGGAGCATAAAATCCATGTATCTTTACATGCATCTTATTATAACATATTTCAATGATGTCGCCTTGCTGATGGTATGGTTTCAAAAACGACTGATGTGCTTTCATTTTCCATGGCATTCTACCTGAAAAAGCAATAATAAATAAATTAATTAAAAACAATAAATAAATAAAAAAATACCAGCATGAATTTCAAAGCCGGAATTGTCTTTTAAAATCTAAAAAAAAATAGAACGTAACGCTGTGATTAATATTTGTTTAAAAGCTTCAATTGCCTCTTTGCTATTTCATTGCATCCTGATACTAAAAAATTCTTGCAGAATTATACATTTTCTCACGTCTAGTTCTGTTTTTAATATGAAGATTTTGAAAACCAATGCAGTTTTCATTGATTACAAAATTTTTCAAAACAAAATTTGTTTTAAAAATAACTTTGGGTAAGTCAGCTGAATTAAAACGATGCTGCTCTTTAGTAGCAATACTTAACAATATAAATTTCATTCTTAAAAATTATCATTATAAGGAGAGATTAGGAAAAGTTATGAATGTCTAATACAAATTTTAGATAAAAAATAATTGAAATGTATTTAATATTCTTGGGATTAACAACTGCTACCCATATAAATTTGCAGTGTAATGAGTGTTATATTTCTGGAATCTCGGTTTATATATATGTAAATTTGATTAATTAAAAATTGAGTTTGATGAAATTATACTCCGTGGTATCTATTAAAACCAAAATGATTCAAGGTAAATGCCTTTTTACATTTATATATATTATATAATATAATCAATATCATTTTTTCCTATTTCGGTTGATAGGAGTTTTTTTCATGTCTGACGGGTATCAGATGTCATCATATTAGATAAGACAAATATCTGCACTCGTTTCTAAAGAACAGAAGTAAAAAAAATTGAGATTAAGTCAGACTTTGATGGATTATTTACCATTTTTTTTCATATGAATATGACGGATTAGTATGTATATTGATTTTGTTTTAATGAGTCCTTTGCTTCTTTTCTTACAAATAGAAATTGAATATTTTAATATTAATTTCATTATCTCAGTTTATTTAAAAATATTGTTTAAAGGAATTGAAGAGAAGTACTTTTCCTTTTCTAAAAATAATATTTTCACCTCTTTCAATATGAAATTAAATATCCTTTGTTCTCTCAAGGTTCTCCTGAAGTTTTTTAAACGTTATAACTGATAATATCAATAAATTGTAATAAATAACAATTAATAAAATGGTTAAAATCATCTATTATTTTTAATCGGTGATTAAATATAGCATACATTTAAAATTAATTTGGAAATTAAATAATCCTGTTTTTTTTCATTTTTCGGTTAAAAAAGACATTAAAATATTTTCAAAATTAAGTTGTTTGGATATATTTTATCCATGCATCTAAATTATAGATAGAATTTTTGATTGTACTAAAATATAGGTAGAAAAATTTCTTGAACTTTTACATATTAATGTGAAATTGTGTACAAATGTGTCTAAAAGTGAAAATTAACTATATTTATTTTAAAGTCTTTCAGTCATGTTGAAGCTCAAAGAATAAGAACAAAGTTTTTTTGTTCCATTCACTAGTTAAGAATATGAAAAAATTGTTACACGCGTAGATATATATTGTAACCATTCAATTTAAACTTATGTTCTAATGAATGGAGACTCTTGACAATTATACAAGGAACAAATAATTTTCGATAATTATGCAAATGAAAATTTCAATAGTGGCTTGATATCTTAAACTAATCCCAGAGCCCTTTATAACTAACCATGCTGCAAGCAATAGACTACAATTTCACACACTCTAACCAAGATAATATATAAAACCTAACGATTGCATTCATCATATCTTAGATGTGGATATATACTTCTATGATTCCGCGCTCCTATACTTACGATTCCACGCTATAATTATAAAAACATGATTTATACTACAGCAAATAGCTCAATCAATATGCATTTATACATATAGAAAGTCTATCGGATATTCGTCTTTTTTAAACCTTCTTTCTTCAGGTATGATATTAAATACGTCTCGTTATTTTGTTGAATGTATGTGTCTACGATATTGCATTTGAATGATCGCAATTACAAAATGATTACATAGTTTAAATCTCTAGATTAATCGGGCAAATAAACTACCACTTCTTAGATATTTAGAAATTCCCATTCGTAATAAATTTCATACACACAGAGAGCGAGATTCCAAATAAAGCTTTCAAATTAGAGAGAGAGGAGAGAAACTGATAGTTCACCATATATGAAAATATAGTTTCACGCACTATATATTAGAGATTAATATATTTGGGTGGTGAACGAAACTAAACAGTACATGCAAATGTTTTATAAATTCAAGATTAATGGATAATTAATATATGGTTAACATGGTTAACGGGTACTCCACTAAGAATTTGATACTGTTAAAATCGCTGGTTGAAAAGAGTATCTCATATGTTTGCGCAGGTGAGAGATAAACTAACGAATATTACTTGGTTTAATATATAGAATCATTCATATTAAATCCATTTTTTGTTAATTCATGTATCTTGTAATTATTCTTGGAAATATCCATGAAATCAGTTTGTTGTATGGCAATAAATCGAGTATTGTATTATGTAATATTGAAGAGAAATCAGACAATGTTTCTCTCTCTTATATTTTTTTTCAAAAATGAAACGTTAAAAAGTAATATACAAAAATAAGTAAATTACTACTAAAGTTAACAAAGAAAATTTTTATATTATTTTCTTCTTATTAAATAATATTTTTTTATTGTTCTCGAAATTCTCTTTAAAACGGGAGAAGGGTGCAGTAGCTCCTGACGGTATGGAGCCCTGAGCTCTAACTTCTAGCCCACACACGTCAGAAATCAATTTTACGGGACGGATTTCATTTCTGCATTTCCTTCATTCAGTCACATATCGTAGTTTAGTTCTGACACAGAGAATGATCACCTCTGACCCAGTACCCCCCAGTGATATTACCCTCGACATGGAGGACTTTGTGACCACAACAGATTTAACTTTCACCACATACACACATACAGAGACGCAGAGTCTTCAGGAGGCGCGTTCGAACTCGCAGCCAAAGGGATATGCGAATCCAACGCCCTACAAACCAGTTTTTCCCAGCCTAATAATTGCAATGAATAATTGATAAAAAAAAACTATACTAGCGTCGAATTTTCAACTCCAATTGAAACAACGCAAGATGCGTGAATTTTCTACAATAGCATGTGGAACTCAATACAGATTAATTTTTTTTAAATTTTCTTTGTTCTGTATTATTTTAATTTGAAATTACCTCAAAATGAATCCGAAAAATCGATTAATTAACTATGTTTAATTTTAAATGCCTCAATTATTGAGAAAATAAACATAATCATTTGAAATAATCGGCCGAAAACATATTACTTTTAGCATCATTGGCCTGGGGTGAAAATTAGCTTAGTTCACTACTTATTTGTCAGTGGGAAAAATATTATTTTCGTGAAAATTAGTTTTTAATTAAATAATAAAAAATTATCAGTTTAATTCGATAACACTACTTTTGTAATTAGTTAGTAAAATTTGTGTCAATGAATTCTTTCAAAAAAGGCCGATTATTTGCTTTGTTTAAAGGGAATTTTTTCTAATGGTACAATCTGCTTTATAAGAGCTACACCATTGACATGATTTTGAGAGTATATTTATCGCAGCAACGTTTAATTACCTATCCCAATTAACATCGAAACATTTCCATTTCACGTAAATATGCTTAAATAGAGTTAACAGATATTTCGGACTGAATCCTAATTATCGTTATTCGCCACTGTTTAATTTCATAATACAATAATTTAAACTTTAAGCACAATTATAGAAAAAAATGTGTTCGAATTATATTTTTTCTTATACTGAAACTGTTTAAAAATTAAGTTAATTAAATGTTTTTTACTTGTGTACTAGTTGTTGTATAGTTTTGCTGTAATTTTCATTTAAAAATTTAAAAACAAATGCAAAACTTTATATATCAAAAATTCAGTATGCTTATAAATATTCAGTATACTTAAAAATATTTTTTTTCTTGAAATAAATGATTTCAAACTAGTCACATAAACAAAAAAAAGTGAAAATCAAACAAATTTTAAAATTTGTGTTTTTGTGTAAAATTTTAATTTTGCTCGAATTATTTACTTAAAAGATAGTGCATTTCTTAAATATTTTTTAAAACTCTAATGAAAACAGAGACAAAATAATAATTTTGATTTATATTGAAAATAGAATACTAAAAGATAAAAGTTAGATATTTTCCATTTTCCCCATTGTTCATCGCTAAATAAGATACGTAACATTCTGAGTTGATAATTTCTATTATTTTTATACGTCTTATACATAAAAGGAGATAATAAATAAATCCTTAAATGAAATCTGTAATTTTGAAAGCAAGATTTTAAATGATGTTAAATTCATCAAGAACAGCTGTTTCAGTACACAATACAATTGAATCAAAGTAAGAACAATCAGTAACACGCAAAATTATCGCTTAAGGAATGATTAATTACCATTGTTATCTCTTCACCAATTTAACCAGAATTGATGACTTTTATAGGATGAAAAATGGTGAGTGTGAAAGGATTTAAAAGAAGCCAAGCTAGTGAGCGTATAGAAAAAATCCGTGAAGTATTTAGCTAAAAATTTATTAACAATGTTTGCAGTTAAACAATGTTAAAATTAAAATAAATAGTTAATGCATATATTTTTACTAATTTATATTAATACCATAGTCTTAATTTTTGATAATGTGCATTGTTTTATATTCTTGTCATATCTTTTTAATTTTGAAAAATTGTTTTAAAAAACAGGGTTTTTAAAAAAAATTAGCAGTAATTTTGCACTTCCTTTGTATTAATGTAAAAATAAGCAATTATGCATCCGGAAAATAAAAAAAATTCACATTTCGCAAAATTCGAATTTTACAGTTGGGAAGAATTTCTAACTTAAATAACGGTATTTGGCCCCTTGCTCAAAGAAAGCACGTCTTCCTCGTCCCGGATTCGTGTCCCGGTTAATGCATGGTTGTTCTTCTAAGTACTATTTGTGATTTGTGTGAATGTACCTTCCTGTAAAAAGAAGCTGTGAAAGTGAATGTATGTGTGCCATCCTCATATGAGCTAGAAGTCCGACTTTTGCACTCGGGTGTTCAGAGGTTCCTATCTTCAGAAGCTACTATAACCCCTCTTTCCGTTTAAAGAGGACACGAAATCATTATTATCAACAGTATTTGACATTACGCAATTATTAAATAATCATGCGAGTATCAAGAAATTAGCTATTTTTCCATTAGATGTAAATTATAAAGCGGGCACGAGACTATCATTATCAACAGTATTTGGCATTACGCAATAATGAACCAAGCATGCGAGTATCAAGAAATTGGCTATTTTTGCATTAGATGTAAATTATAAACAAATCTAAATGATCGGGAAGTACTTTCTTTAAATACATTTCATTGTTATATTATATTTTACGGATTTAAAATCACATATAAATGATTAAAAGGAAATGTGGAATTCTGAATGCAATTTCATTCTCTAATGCACTTTTGCAATCGAATCGAATTCATTTAGTTGTGTAATAGCCAAAATTTACGTTTGCTAATTTTCAGTAAATGAAGTAGCATTGTTTATATTCGAGAAAAATACGTATATATTATCTTATTATGCATTGACAGAACTTGAAATGAGCATGAAAATGATATTATATATGAAGTCAATATCTTATAAAAGGGGATTTTTTATGTAACTACGTTGTGTAAGGATATTTCATTATAAATATTCAAGGGATATCTAGAACAGAGGTCCATCAATAAGCATTTTATAAATCCACTTCAAAAAGAAAACTGTAAACTTTACTTGAATGATATATAATCATTATAAATGTCTCTGTTGTCATTAATTTTTTTTAATCTTATACATTTTTCTTTCTCGAAAATATTGGAATTTAGAATAAACTGGATTTTCTGTTGAGATTAATAACTCAGTTTTTTTCTATAGTAATATAATCTAACACTAATTTATAGTCATAGCGTGATGACAACTAGATGTACATCTGACAAATACCGACACCGAAATATAGCCTTTTGGCTTAGATCGGAATTGTTCGCAATGTAGGCATCATAATTATTTTCTTGATATTAATATACTTTTATCTACGATAATTTTTAATATAAAGAGAATAAGAGTTAAATTAATTTATAAAAGGTTTAATAGAAACATAAATTTAATTTCAAGAATCCATAGTAATGCATATTGTATTATCTTTTTATTTTATTATATATATTAATTTATGCATGCATGCGGTTTAGTGTTTTTTTATTAAATAAAATCATGATCCAAATAATCAGGAACACACAATTACAATTCCAAAGGAAAATATTCTGAAATTAAATCTCATGTCTCAAAGTAATAATTTCAATACAGAAGCTCTTTTGTTGTCAAATCAAGAGGTGTGTGATAATAAAGATAAAGAATTTGTAACGCCCCTCGACAATTCCTAAGCACTTTTACGTGATTATAAGGAAAAATTTTAATTCTAATTGCGAATAATAATTAACATTGGATTGGAAAATTCTTTTTGATAGGAAAGCATTCGATATTGAAGTGAATTGAAGGGCGCTTTTAAATTGTACCGCACCCTCAAAAGCATTTCTCGGAAACAAAGAAGACAATCAGACTAATGCGAAAATTTTAATTTGAGAATTCTTCTTGAATAAATATTTACGAATGTATTGTTAGCGCACGCCCCCAGACAAGTCTCAACCCATGTTCTTATGTTTATTAAACATTTTTCAAAATAATTATTCAGATTATGCAATGGCAACATTTTTAATATTGAAATTATTATCAAACAAGCAGTAACAAAATCATTAGAATAGATAAAAGTAGTTGAATGAACTGTCTTTTATTACCATGATAGACATGAATATAAATTCATAGGAAATGTCGCTGGGAAAAATATGAACTCGATGAATATATTTCTCGTCTCAACTATTGATATTCAAATATTTGTAAAATAATGGAATTAATTAAATTATTTCAATTGAATTGTGCAGTAATATAATATACTATAATTAAGTTATAAATTACTTTATATTTTTGATACATGATGTTTTGTTGCTTCTTTTCGGATATAGTCAGTGAAAGAGGAAAGATATATTCAGTTATAAAATGTTTTATTTTGTTTGATTGTTTATAAATTGTCAATGTAGTAATATATACTTGAGCCATGCAATGATGAAAATGATAATTTAACCACTTCTTACTTTGCCTTCGTTGCAACATTTCTGAAGAATCTAATCATCAATTATCAAATTCACTCTTCTAAATCAGAAAGAACACAGATGAACAGATCAGGGAAATAATCTGGATTTGGATGCACCAGAATTTATTTTTCAGTAAGTATGAATTAAGTTCTGCAACATAAATAGCAGCTGTTCAAAATGTGCATTTTAAATTTCTATAAAAATATTACAATCTCATAATGAACTATAGAACCTTTACTAAACGATTATAATAATTTTAATAAAAAAAAATTATAATAAATTTTTTTTATTAAAATTATGCGATTATAATAAAAAAAAAACGGTCGGGAAAGCTGTCTCCTAACAACTCTAATGGGGTTAAAAAATAATAATTGCCTCACGTTGCCGTCTATTAATTCAAGCTGATCTCATTTCTACCAACTAACGGGCTCTTGGAAATCTACAAACGAGCGTGGTAAGTCATTTTATATGTTTAAGAAAGTGTACTTGACAAAAATATGAATTTCCAACTGTTGAAAGTTCGTGTTTTTGACAAAAATATAAATTCTCAACTGTTGAAAATTCGTGTTTTTGACAAAAATATAAATTCTCAACTGTTGAAAATTCGTGTTTTTGAAAAAAATATAAATTCTCAACCGTTGAAAATTCATGTTTTTGACAAAAATATGAATTCTCAACTGTTGAAAATTCGATATCTTTTTCAAATAACAAGAAATTTTGACTTAAGCAATTAGTAACCTTATTATTGAATTATATTTATTTGAACTGGAGAAATACAATTCTGAGTAGCTGTTCATATAAGTTTGAAATGGGGAAGCTCATATGAAATTTGAGAAATATTTAATGCATTCCTAATCTTCATGTGGGCGGTAAGACTATTATAAATTCAAAACAAGTCAAATGGATGTTAAAGACAATTATTATTGGAATCCAAATTTATTATACAAATTAGACAGCAATGCAATAACAGAAGCACTTTCTATTTTATCCTGATTGCCCTTACATTTCTGCTTATCTGATACTTACGAATATATTCCTGTTCGTTTTATAAATTTATTGGTTCAATGTTAGGTTTGATATTTCATGAGTATGTAGAGAAAATATGTCCAAAAATAGTTGCTTACATATCAATAAAATAAAATCAATTTTTGATTTCTTTGAATTTAGAAAAATTGCCATGTTATTTGAACAGATATCATTAAAAAATTATTATTAAATATTTTATATAATTTAAAACACGAAAATGCTATAGAATTTTATATATCAATTTGATATTAAAACAATCAATGCCAAAACATTTTGTTGAAAATCAATAATTCTTTCATTCAATGGCATTAATGTTAAACTCTAAGAAAATTAAAATATATATATATTCATAAAAAAAACTTGTCATACTAAGGAAATGAAAATACTCATTCCTAGAAAATTGGAAATTCACAGTTCTTTTAAAATATCATTTTTTCATGTCTGAACATAAGAAGTAGTAAAAAAAGGGCAGAAGATTTTTCCGTTGAAAACAATAAAGCTGACATTCTGGAAATAAAATGAATGAGGAATGCGGAGAATGATTTTGGAATATCGATTTTTTAGAGGGAAAAAGGAAAGAAATTTCTCATTAAATCAATGCATTGTGATCTGTCATTTTCTTCTTCGGCAGAATGGCAAATAATCCATCAAGGTCTGACCTACTCCCGATTTCCTTTCTTTCGACCTACAGGGACGTTGCGTCTTATCTAATAGAATAATGGTGAGTGATATGTGTGCTAGACAAAAGGAAAGTTTAATGGCTTGTTTACCTGTTTCGAGATTGTTTTTATCTTTCTCAATTATTGAGCAATATTATAAATATATTGCATGTAACTAATATAATATAAATAATATAAGTAAGCAACAATAAATAAACACATATAATGTAAATATAATACAAACGCCAATCATAATAACAATTTTATCCCTCAGTGAAAAAAAGTAAGTAATTTTTATTTAAATATTAATAAACATTTGTGATTGTAATTGTAAAAATAAATCAGTAAATTAATTTGAAACTGAATAAAAAATCATTGTCTAGCCATTTCTCATCATTTTAATAACAATTAAAAATTATTTTCGTCAACAAGCCATTTAATATGACCTTTCAAGTTTATCCCTTTTAAAGATCATTTATCTAATCCTATTATATTTAAATATTTTTCGAATTAAGGCAATCTTAGGTAAAGATAATCATTTAGTTTATTAGATTAATTTGTTTGAGTTAATTAATTTGTTTAATTAAAAATGACTTAACAAATAAAAAGAAACATTTTATATCAGAATAGGAACTAAAGAAATCTAAATTCCTGCCTTACTGAATATACATCAACCCCTAAAATTTGATACCGAAATTGATGGAGTAAATAATATCCATTACCCTAGAAAGGATTAAGAGGTGAATAATCTTTTATAAGCGAATAAAACTTATTTGCCTGAATTGGACGAATCTTTGTAATATAAATAAGTTCTCCCAAAATTAGTTAAAGGAATATAAATGGGATTATCATATAAATTTTATATCTATAATTGCAACAATTTAAATCACATAAGATTTCACTCACTGATTAATAGTAGGATTTACAAAGAGTGTAAGCTTTACAATATAATTCTTTTACTCTAAATAATTTAAAATATTAAACTGGAATAAGGAATTTATATTCTTCTTAAAATTTGGCTTCTCCATATAAGGGAATAACGGATAATGTATCTGTCATTCCCTTATAAAGATGAGGAAAATATTATAAGAAGAAAATAAGGTAAAAGTTTTAAATGTAAAAGAAGATTCCAGCATTACAAATTTTTAAACAAATTGGTATAAAACTTTCTGAAGAGTTAATTGTCATGAATTAATTGCATTCATTCCAACAATGAAATCGAATGTTTTTATTTTATATCTTACCTGCGTACCCATTGGTAGTAGAAATTTTGACAATGAGATATCTCAAGCGTCGTTTTGGCCATTTCTCTGTGTATGGAAATCATGATGCCATTTGTAAATTAGTACAAAATACCTTTGACAAAAATGCAGTTTCGAAATGATTTTGAAATAATTAAAGTGCATGAAATTCACGAATACAAAATCCAGAAGAAGACACTGAAATTCATATTATGCAAGTGCAAAATTAAACGTAACCTCAAAAACCAAAATAAAATTCCTTTTATAAAGAAATATATTCTGAAACAATAAACTAATTCTAAATTAACACAAATAAACATTAAATATTTTTTATAAAACTCTACTTTTAATGTGGCTAGCTACACTAAATACAGAATAATGTACAAAGAGTCGATATTTACATGAAATCCTCGGTATTTTAAATCGAGTCATTTGCTGACAATCCTATTTTCTGGGCAACTTAATCATCAATTCTTGCCGATGTAGCAGATCATATATGCTATCGCTGCTACGCTACTGTTATCTAGCTGAAAGGACATCTAATGAAATATTCAAGGATCAAACATATCGATTCCACCATTTGTGGAAGAATAAAATAAGTCCTTTCTGCTACAGAGAGAGGAATTTTGTCCCGCATTTGCTTCGAAATGAAAGTCATTGTCCACTATGACCTTATGGCTTTTGAATTTTGTTGGCTTAAAAAATAAATTATTTTGATTTTGTAAAATATTGTTTCATTAATTTCTCATAAGCAATGAGTGTAAAATTTAAACAAATTCATTTTTTTTCATTATGTTGCCTTAAAAGTTATTTCTGAAATAAGACCTAATAGTTTAAAAAAGCATAATTAAATGTTATCCAATGAACTACAAATTAGAGTATCATTTATATTATTATTCAAGAAATCCTAATTGGGATAAAACTCACTCGGTTAAATTTACTGAAAGTTATAATAATCTTAGAAGATATAAATATTTAAATTCATGAATTTCTACTAATTTGATTTTCAGAACGTATAAACTAAACCAAACCTTTTTTAATGAAAGTTCATTCTTCAGTTCAAGATTCCTATTCCTTTCATCATTATCTAGCTTTTTTTGGTTTTATTAGGTAATGCTTTTTGATCACAGTTTGTACTCTGGGAATGTTTATTATTGCTATTTTTAGATGCAGTCTCATATGCTTTATATAGTAAAATAACTAGACATTAAAGTCTGCTAATTTGTCTTGCATATTCTGTGGCTCCTGAAATTTTCCAGTGGAAACCAGTCGCATAATATTAATAAAAATATAGATGTATGGTTGTTCTATTTTATAAATTGAACCTTTGGGCTGGTCACCTCAAGCTGTATTGGGCTTCAGTTTTGCCTCGAATATTGGTCGTATTTCATTTCTGATAAATCGATTTCATATAGCTTCATATCGATGGTACCAACAAATTGTGGAATCATCTATAAAAATAAAAATGTCAAACCTCATTGTCAATTATCGCTTTGAAATTTGTTTCATTTTAATTCTCTTAATAAAAGTATGTTTATAGTACGCATTAATCTTTTCAATGGAATCAGTCCGGTTACATAATAGTTCTCTAAAGAACTTAATATTCTATTCGGCTTTTCAAATTTCCTGATTTGTAAATTTTTAATTTATTTACTTTTTAATTATCTTGTAAATTCCATAGATATTAAATAGAATCCTACTTCTTTAAGTTTCAACAGTGGGAGAAACACGTGCATTACAGTTTTTTTTGAAACTGTGTTAACTGTTTTAATATTTGGACAACAATAATTTAAA
Source organism: Argiope argentata (assembly GCA_026289955.1). Classification (NCBI taxonomy): domain Eukaryota; kingdom Metazoa; phylum Arthropoda; class Arachnida; order Araneae; family Araneidae; genus Argiope; species Argiope argentata. The sequence goes on along the minus strand of JAOUZG010032859.1, from coordinate 7,838,171 downwards.
TTCAGCAACAAATCGTTTTAAGATTAAATTCAGCAAAAATGCAAGACTATTTAATCTATACACTTAAAAAAGCACTTTATTTCAATTTCAAATGATGTACAATACAATTTTCTTCAGCTTTAATTTTTGAGTTTATCATTGAAAAGCTCTAATATTCCACAGCTATAATTTGTTTCAAGATCATGTTCCCATTTTCTAATGTATACTTGTATTGAATCTCTTAGATCTATATCATACAATTTATACATTTATTGAATGCTTCAGCTCTAGTTAAATAGTGTGATATGTAGAGCGCCAACACAGACACACATTCATTTCTATTATAAATAGAGATTACGCATGGACATATTTGTAAGCTTACAGGGATCAATTAATGTATGAATTTATCAATTTTCTCACTTTTATATCAAAATCTGAAAAATCATTTAAAAATGGCTGAAATATTATTCAGAACCAGAAAGTTTATGGTAATTCTATTAGAATAAAACATTAAAGTTAATCCATTGAGTTTCAAACATTTTCTTAATGAAATGTGCTAAAACTATTAGCTTCAATAATGAGTATTAAAGATGATAGTTTAACAAATATTATATATTTTACTCTATTTATAGCATTCAATTGATGTCATTAATATTATATATTGTACCTTTAACAGATATTATGTACTTAACTTTTGAAATTGTAAATGCTTTATGCAATAATCAAAATGAAAATTATATATTTCGCAATTTTAATATTATTTCATCTATCTATTAAATTTATATATATTTCATTAAATTTATTATGCTTCTGTTCTTTCGATTCCATGTGGTTTATGTCATTTCAATTATAAATGCATTAAAATTTACCCTAAAATTATGCACTTAAAAGCAAAAATACAAATATTTTTTTTTAAATGTGTCATCAAATTGACACATTTTAACCATTTTATGAAAATTCTTTTTTCTTTCAAAATTAAAATGCAGATAATTCTGTAACATATTATTTACAACCAAATTCTTGTTGAAAATGTTTCTTTTATTTTAAAAAAGTAAAAAAAAAAAAAGTCTTCACTTCTATAAGCCATAATTTTAACACTTTAATGGAGCCGGCATTTAGGTAAGCGTATTTTAAAAGTTAAAAATAAATCATTTTTGAAAACGCATTATTGAATTTTAAATTCATATTCATATTTACACAACACAAATTATATTAAAATTTAATGAAAATATTTCAGTATATGATCTATGTAAACATTTTTTTTCTCTTTTAAACATTTTATGGATTCAAAAATTAAAGTGCATTACTGTTAAAATTTTCTAAGGCGATTTTAAAATTATCTGATTCGTAGTACGTGGATATGAATATACGTAAATGAACATTTAATTTAATATTAAATATAAAATGGCGATACATATTGTAAATTTAAAGTACAAACCACTGCCTAAATTAACAAAATTCTCTATATTGGCAGCTTCATATATATAGAATTATTTGGCTACTGCCTCTATTATAATTAAAGAGAAAGCATTCTATAATTATACATATTTTTCCATTGGAAATTAGCGCAAGACATAACTTTCCACAAACTAAAACGTCTATTCTATTGTATGAACATTATTTATTATTATCACTTCTCATAACAGCCCTTTTGAAGGGCAGATTGACTCTACAATAAATGACAGAGATATTTCACATTTTCAGGATAATTTGTACTTTTGAAAAAAGTATTTATTAAAAAGAATTTTTAAATTAAAGGTAGTTAAATAATAGATTACAGATTGATGGATTATTTGGAAAGAGATCATAAACTCACAACTCCTACCGGTTGGAAGACAGATGGAAAAACTTGACTTACTGGACTACTGCTACAGCAATTTAGCGAGACTTGTGGTTTAGTCTTAAGGGGCATAACCGGCCGCGGTAAAATCCTTCCCTTAGGGAATACGTCCTGTCATCAATAAAAAGAGCCAGACTACGCCTTTTCATATATTCATAGGGGTGGCAAGAACCAGCCATTGCAACGGAAGCTTCTCATTTTCAATTAAGAGGTGCCCACAGTGGGAGTATTCGGAAAGCGATATTAATTATGTACTTCTGGAAACTACAAGGTCTCTTGCAGATGATAATAAAATAGTAATTTAAGTTCATTTTTTTAATTTTGATCTAAAATCATAAAATTATTGATCCCTTCTTAATCTATTTCTTTTTAACATTCACAAAACATTTTATTTTAAATCATTAAAACATTTTATCGTGAATCTTTATCAAAATATTAAATAGTTATTTAAAAGTAATATTGAAAATTTATATATTCTGATTGACTCAATGACTCTTCAATCCTTCTATTCAATTGGTCATTTTCAAAGACACGTTTTTTTTTTTAATATTAGATATGTGGGATCAAAATATGCGCAAGAGATTGGAAGAATTTTTAAATCCTCTTAAAGCGTTTAGAATGTTTTATAAATAAAAATCCTTTTTTTTCTGTGAGAGTTCTTGAAACTATTTACGAGTATAAAAAAACTGCCTAGATAAAAGAAAATATTTTACTGTTAGTTTTTGTTATAATTCGACATTTCTCGAAAGAAATATGTTAACGATGGAAATGGTATCTTCTTGATAATTATACTTTCAATGAATGAAAACATCTTTTTCAGGGATTTTTGTATGTATTTTAAAAGTAAGTCAGATGGGAATAAAAATAGGAAAGAAACGAAGTGAAAATAAATATTGCGTGTGCTTACAGAATAATTTTTAGAGCTTTAAGTTATAATTTAATTTAACTTTTAACGGAATATAATTCAATAAAATAAAAGCTGCAGTTCTAAACTTTAAGTTTAATTTAACTTTTAACGGAATATTATTAAATCAAATAAAAGCTGCAGTTCTAAACTTCAATAACTACTAAACACAAAAAATTAATAATTTTTTGAACTTATTGTCAAAATTTAATTTAACTTCTCTTGGTATATAGCTCAATATAATAAGCTGAAATAAAGGATGCTATTATAAAAATAGTCTATCTATTCATCACGAAAAACAAAATGAAGTGTAAAGCCTAGAATTTTTAATTCAGTTTCTCTGCAAAGTTAATTTATTTTTCCAAGAAAGTGAAGTTCAGTGATAGCGCGTTTCCTTTTAGGCCAAGAGTAAAAAGACAAAAAAAAAAGGAAGCTACGGTACACAACATGGCCTAAAATTGGCAAAAGAAATACATAAAAGGAGAACTGATCATTATACAGAGAGACTGATGGATATCTTTCAATCTTAGAGAACACAAATCCAATTCGTTTCAAGAAAAATTCTAAAGGGCTCGTTTACAAATTGAAATTTCCTATATCTAGGGTAATAGGGAAATCACTGATGAACCCCATAAGTTAATTGATATATATATTATTCAGATACCTTTTTATTAATATATTATTTTGGCAAAGGGATAAATTCAATATTTTCAAAATAATTAATGATTTCTTAATGTCTTTTGTTACTTTAAAATTGCTTTATGCTTTGATTTTTTATTCGGATTTTTCTAAAATTGCATAAAAGATTATTATATTATACATAATTAAATGGTTATTTATACTTTCATGAAGTGACAGAATGTTCATGCGTGTCTGTTGAGATTCACGTTTCAACATCTGCACCCATGTCTGCAAAATGTATTTTTATATTATTAAAATTTGTATAATGTATTCCATTTTAATTTAGTTTTAAAATAATCACTTAACATTCATTATTTAAACTTTGTTTTGCAATTAATTTAATAATTATTTTTAATGTGTTTCTTTTGACTTTTCTGTAAGAAATTTAATTATGTAATAAAATGCTTTTTTACAAACTTTTATTAGCAATGTAAATTAGAATAAAAAACGAATTCAAAATAATTTCATTTCTCCTCGTATAAATTTAACTTTCATCAGAAATTTACTGCAAATGTTTGATTAATTTTTGCTGAAGGGAGTCAGAATAATGTGAAATATTAATACAATGGTTTTTAATAAAAAATACATTTAATCTTAGCTGAAATGGTAAATGAATGATTTTCTGGTTATGTTTAACTTATTTATACTATTATTGTTTGTTTTCTACATACTTAACATTAATAATAACTTTCTAAAACAAAAAATATTGAAATAGTTTAAAATCTAGACATTAAATGGGAAATAAATAAACTAAATTAAAATATTATACTCAAATGTTATTATATTTTATTTATAAAATAAATTAAAAGCTCCCTAGCAATAGAATTGTTTTTTTTTTTGAAAATAAGTACATATTAATGAGCCAATATAACTCAAGAA
>JAOUZG010032859.1:7788950-7830759 GCA_026289955.1 Argiope argentata | reverse complement strand
AAAATTCTGTAGTGTTGTTCGGTATGAATTATATTTCTGAATAATAACATAGTTATTGTAGCTTAACTATAATATGGGAGATAAGAATAAGATATAATCATGAGGGTATGGTCCCTGTGACAAATAGTTTACTTGCTCTTAAAGTATTTGAAAATAAAGATAATCAAATATAAATGATTATTTTTATCATATTATATTTTCTATATATTTATCAGCTGCATATAAAATGTCTTCTTAAACATTTATGAAACATTTTTAAAATATTCATGATTTTATAAATTTGTGTCTATGGTGTAGATTCAAACAGGAAATAGTTGTAGCCTACCTAATCCTTTTTATGACATTATACATTACATAAGAAAAACTTGGCTATGTTTATAATCCCGATTTCATATCCAAAAGTTAAAAGAAGCATTTATGCAGAATAAACTGAAAATAAGGCATTAAAAAAGGCTCAAAGGAGAAATATAGTGAATGTACTCTCCTATACTATTTTATTCATAGTTATAATAGTCTCAAATCATGTTTTCTTCGTTGAAAAAAATGTATTTTCAAACCATGTTTGTTTTAATCTATTATAAAATTCATGTTTAATATCTTTTCAAGAAGCTTATAACTTGAAAATAATCATTTCTTTTATTATTAAATGCTAATAAATTTTATAATAATGTGATTAATTTGTGATGTGTGTATAATTAATGTTATAATAATGGGAATAAACGCGCATGACGAAATCGTATGTGTAGAAATTGAATGTAGACAAAAGCTGTAAAGAAATGTCAAAATTGTAGCAAAATGTTATCACTTGATTGCAAAAGTGATAGCTGAAAACTCGATACCACCTTTTAGTCATAGAAAAGCATTTATTGAATTCTGGTAGAATGAGTGGGACAATAGAGATTTTGGAAAAAATTTCACATCTTCTCTCTAAAACCGAAGTTTTTCCCAGAGCATTGCTAAGAGCAGAATATATATTTGAAACAAAGCATGGTTCAATTACATTTTATTTAAAGAAATTTGAACTTAAACCAAATAATCGATGTTGCTGTAATGAATTGGGAGACCTTCTCAGTCTTCTGAACGCTAACAAGCTCATTACATTTAGTCAAGCTGAACTTTGAGAAGAAGAGGTATCGGGAACTCAGCTTTAGAAGTTAAAATTAGAAAACTAATAAGCAGAAAAGGAAGTCCTTCCTTCTCAAGTCTCCGAAAAGGAAGACATTCGCTTCTTTTGAAATTAAAACAAAGTTGCAATGTACTTAAATCATAGACAATCCTCTTTGACATTCAATTACACCACTTTCTTTAAATATCTGATAATTTTTCTTTTACAGATCTACTTGCTTTTTTATATTTTAAATTGTTTTATGTTCTTAATTTATCAAACATTTAAAATTTAAGCAGTAATTGTTTTGTTTACTATATTGTTTCTTACCAACAAGTAGAAATATTTTCTTACTTTTTTTCTTGCTAAATGTTTTCTGGTGTTAATTTTTAATTTTTATCAATCATGATCCTTTTTTTAACAAAGCTAAAACATGAATGTTGAAATTAATATGACTTTATTTAGATACATGTAAAGAGTACTCTGATTCAAAATATTCTGTAGAAATTTGGTATATGTATATGTTATTTGAACCATGGGGAAAAGAAATCTGCCTTAAGAATTAGAAATTTTAATTTTCGCTATCAATGAAATTCGGATCATAAAAAAACACATATTTGTTACGCAAACATTTATTTAAACCTATTATTTGCATAATGTGACATCCATTTAAATTAATGGTATGATTAAAATTTTTTATAATATGTTTATTAATAAAGTATTCATGTTCCTTGAAGTAATGCAACAATTTGAATAATTAAACTTGCTTTCAATTCACACAGAGTCCATATGGATTTTTGCATGATATGATCATTCAGGAATTCCCGCAGAGAGAAGTTATAGCCTTTCAAGTCTTAAGAACAATAATTCTAGGCAATCAGAAGTATTTAGAAAACATACCTATCATTTTCTAAGTGGATACAAAGTCGGTTTCTTCTCTTGTAGGGTAATATTGTGTGGTTCATAATATTAGATGATAATAGCCCCCTGTAAACCTTTGTTTCTTACGACAGGAGAAATTTGGTGTCGTAGACTTTCGCAGTAAGGATAATACTTAACGAAATATTCTTTATTTCCTTAAAAAATATTCTTCACACAGGAAATGATTCCAGGAATGAAATCAGCTGTAAACCCACGCTATATTTATAATCAGAATGCAGGGGCTGTACCACATTGCCTTGTAGGCTGAAATGTGTTTCATCTGATCACGAGATGTTCCAAGAGCATGCACTTCCAACGGTTATTTTGGCCAAAAATAGGTAGCTAAATCACCCTATTGTTTCGGATTTTAAGAGTGAAATGTGACCTAATATGGATATATTTTTAAAATAGATAGCAGAAGTTTTCGAATCTTAGAATAAGGAAAAGAAGAAAAAAACATTAGCATCGTTCGAGCATTTATCGATGTATATTGGCATAATCTACAACATTGACTACTGACAATTTTGCAATTTCCCTTTCGTATAACTACATTTCTGCATTTCATAAAATACATTATTTAGCAAACCAAATTTGAGCTGTTATTTTTATAGTTTCTTTTTTTCTACAGTATATGTAACACCTACATCAAAAATCAAAGATGTAAGTCAATCAAAAGGACTATAAGTAGATCGGAGTTTGTTCGCTTTAATTATAATCATCCTATACTTATCATTCAGCAAATTAAAAAGTTCTAAAATATATTATGCTGCATCAAATTACTAAATAAAGCTGGATGTAAATTCCATTATTAAACGCTGACTCAACAGTAGTGAAGACATGAAATGGTATAAACATGTTTTCCTGCGAGAGCGTTGTTTGATCTACTTTAAATGCATATTTACTACTTCCTCTCCCCAAGAAATTCAGTGTTGTCGATGTTAGCTTTAAAATAGGATGCCATGAATTTTGGACGAGTACATATTTACAAATTTAGAAGGATCACGATGTCCTTGGTGGTGACATTAAATATATTAACTTCAGTGATTAGACAATACCCTTAAATGAAAATTCATTATTTAAACAATACTTTTTCTGGGGGCGTAGATTGTATAATAAATACTGTTTTCGTTAAAAGCAAGGATGGAATGATGAGGGAAAAAACTTTAAAAGCCCCGCTTGCCTTTAATCTCTTCCGATACTTACAACTAAACATGTAAATATTTAAAGAGACTAATGAACTCACTTGTTAAAAAAACATTCCTTTATATCCAAAAAACAAATGATACTGGAACGGCTAAGGATTGTAAATTAGTATAATGGTTATGTTTTCCACACTTTTGATTTTACTCACATGATACTATTATTTTCAAAAATGCATATATGCATTATTTTATAATTAAAAAGTGAATTAATCTAAAAACTGTTCATATTGAATCTCTATTTAAATTTCGTATCTTCGGTAAATGTGCCTTTCTGCCATCGTTCTTAAGAGTATGTAAATAAGAACTCCAAATTTCAAATAATAGCATTTAATCCTGTTTTGTTGCTCTTTATCAAAACATGAGTGTTATTTCCTCTAAAGAAAATCTTCAAGGAAAAGGGATGATTCAAAAGTGTTGAAATTAAAAAAAAACTATCTGATCCATCATGCAACGGAATTTGATATTTTGATAAGTAAGATAACATCAACAGAGACTTAAAAACCAACGCTTTATACGCACATACAATTTAGCCAACCAAAAGATGGGGTTTTGTTTGACCTATTTCTTTTTTTGTGAGTTTTTATTTTTACAAATCAGTCATGCACTCTATTTAATAAGATCTGCAGTTTTAATAGTGATATTTCTATTGTATATATTTCTAGATTTCTTTGAAAGTGACGATTTATCTATCTATAATGAATATCGTAACCATTCAACCGAGATACTTTAACATTTATTTAAGAATCTCAATACCACTAAAAAATTTAAGATACATTTTTATTTTCAATTCATTTATGTTCATTATTAAGTTGGTATAATTATGGGAAATGCCTCAGCACTAAATTTTTAAAATACAGTTTGAGCGTAGAAACTTTGAATAATGTACAAAATGTGAGTCTTGCTATTCAAAATTCAGTATTTTCCAAACTACCTTGAGTGTTTAATCCCTGTAAGGAGGCATGAATTTGAGATGGGTTTATTTTAAGTTCCCGAAATAACTTGCTTTTTGATAGCACTGTATTCTTTTATTGTTCTATTCGAAAACATATAATTCTCTGGTAATTGAATAATTTGAGAATTAAAATGCTTTGAAACATTTCTTAGTTAGATGCTTAGTTCCTCATCACTTCTGTAAAATAAATTGGAATGAATAAATTACATTTGATGCGTCGAATCAACCATTAAAACAAGTGAATATTTATTATGAATTATTCGTCATCACAAAGTCAAGAAACTACAGGATGGTACTTAACTTTCAAAACAGATCAGTTTGGATCCTAAGAAAGTCAAGTGACTTCATAGGGAAAATAATTCAAATAAAATGATTCAAATGTTTCTTAGCTAAGTTTAGAACTGGCGCATGAAAAAAGTCAACAATATTTTTTCTAAAATAAAAAGTTAACCAATTTGAAACGATATTCGATATTGGCATTTTATAACAATCATTTCCAAATTAATATTCACCTTAAGTTGTTATCATCACTGAGCTATTCGAAATTTAGAAACTCCGTTTTATGGGCAATATTTGAATATTTTAAATGGAAAATACCATATTTGAACTTTTCAATTGAAAAGAATCGATGTATCCTTGTGCTTTAAAATTTGAAAAGCCATATCTTAATCACTCTCATTTTTCCAGAAATGAAATATTCATTAGCATCTGCAAAGAAATATCCTAAGCATATAATTCATTTTATATATTTGAATACCTGGTATTATCTACATAAGTTTAAATCCAAATGGCTTTATTATTCAGAAACAAATCTCCCATCAATCTCAATAAACTTGTCATCATTGCTTAACCATCATTACTTCATCTTTATTAGTTTTTAATCAAATATGAGCTTTGACACAATAGAGGTAATAAATCAAAGACGTTGCATGGTACCTAATGGAAAGATTAAAGAACACTTTTTCGATACAAATGACTATCGGACTGCAAAATATTGTTCAAATGGTATCGCTTCCAATAATCACTCCGCAAAAATAAAAGGCATTGGAGTAAAATCAATCAAAATTTGATGGATGTAATCGATGGAAGTAGATGGTGGAAGAAACATTCCAGCATTTGACATTAAAATAGCTTTGCTTTTTTCGATTAATGAGAGAAAGAGGATGAATTTCTTATAATCTGAAAAATTGAGAACATCGAGATATAATATAATACTTACGGTTGCGATATGTGATTTAATCGCTTCTGTTTACTTGAACACTCATGGACTCAGTTATATGAAGCAAAACTATCAAGTCATTGAATAAATTCAGAAGTTAAGAGCAGTTTAACATATTTTAAATACTACAAATATTACTCGATAATCTGTGATGACTTTAAGTATTCTTAATGATAATGATAAAAATCTTTAAACAGTTCACTTTTATTATTGCTTGAATACGATAATATTATTTAATGGAATGCCTAAAATTTTCAAACTTTTATCGACAATTTGCCGAATATTGATAACTCCCACGAGCAACTTTCATCGAGGATAAGTATAAATCGTACTGCTTGACATTACTGGATAATGTGGGATAATTTCAGATTCTTAATAATAGTGTTTAAAATTCTTGACAGTTTGTGCTTACAATAATTTAAACGGGGTACTTTTATAATAATGAATCCAAAAGTTTACAAATGTTTAGCAGTATTTCGCTAAATTTTGATAACTCTCACGAGCAATTTTCATTGCGGAAATTTATAAATTATATCACTCGATATTCCTTGATAATCTGTGATACTTACGATATTCTTAATAATTCAGGTTAAAATCCTTGAATTGTTTATTTTTACTATTTTGAAAGTGGGATACTTTTCTTTAAATGGATCATAGATGGTTTCAAATTTTTATCAACAATTAAGTATATTTTGATGAATCCCGTAAACAACTTTCATTTATGTTTTTTTTGGGGGGGGGTTACAAGAATACCGCCACCATTTGAAATTGGCAATATAATAAATTCACTATATTAAAGTATCCTTAAACGATGAACGATATAGTTTTAATGTTTGAAACTAAATTTCTAAACATTTAATGGTCCCAAGCAGAACAAAAGATAGATCAAGCGATTTAATCTTTTCTTCAACTCATTAATGATTTTAATCAGCTGAGAAGTTTCAGTTCAACTAATTATGAATCATTTATATATATACATAGTATAAACGGAAATCCTTTATTTAACACGGGATAGATACAATGAATATTAATTGATTTTGTTTAGTAAACGGAGAGTTTTTGGGACGTGAATGACGCGATTTTCATATCCTTTCATGAATTCTAAATAATTGCAAGTTAAGATTGTTTAATAGCTATTAGTTCCTACTAAAGTCTGTAATTTACAACTGCATGTGCTTTCGTTAAAGACGTATTTAAATAGGCTGAAATGTATCACTCATTGTGTCCCTAGGTTATTTAAGATAGTCGTCGTGATTTAAGAGAGCTAATTAAGCAGTTCTTGTTTTTTATTTCCTTTAAAGCTTATTAATCTTGCCTTTGAATGAAAGCTTCAGTAATTGCACAATCCATACTCAATTAATGCTCTCGTTACGATCAGTTAAAGAATAGTAGTATTAAACATTTTCTTAGTAAAAATAGTTTAGGATCTCATTAATTGCACCATTTTTTTAGTGTTTGATCAGAAAAGAGTGAATCAAAAGCAAATGGATAAAAGCTTTATATCCGTTTTAGCTTTATAGACAAACGCTCTGAAAATTTTATATCATTACTAGTGACGTAAATGTTTCCGAAATTGCATATTCAATATTTATTAACTCATTAAAATGTTATGAATCTATTCCAAGTATATAAGAAAACAAAATAAACGTGAAATATAAAATGATTTAAATGTATCTAAGATATTTCTTATTTTCTTCCATTTCAAAATTCATACTAAAAATAATTGCAAGACAACAAGTCATAATCATATTACAATTCTAATTTCTTCATTACAGTTGATTCCTTTTAAATTCTGCCTTTATATTATAATACTTAAAGTATACTATAAGGGCAGAATTCAAAACGAAGCAAACGAGAAGGCAAATAAGCCGATATAATATATGCAATTTAACAAAACTAGTTATTAAAATCAACTATTTAATGTCTACTGATGCGTATTTAATTTTAATGGAGTATGAAATGTTTTTATAATTAATTTTTTCCTACGCTTCTGTTTGAAGTTATAATTCCTATTTATAAGTATATTACGATGTATAGAAATTATTTTATTTCTCATATCCTCTATTATAAGCAGGTACATATACGGAATCAAAATTTTAATAATAATTTCAATTCACTGAAAATTAAGTACAAAATTATATATATATATATATATATAATTTTTGAAAATGAGTAAAGAAAAGCATTTTTACATGCCGTCTTCAGAAAATTGAAATTGGAATATTTCAAAAAGATTGTAAGCCCTAGGGTCCTATCGTAAAATATATAAAATAGGAAGGAAACTATTGTTATTTTAAACAACTGTTTTTCAATTCTAAGTTTTCACAATTTGCATTCATAATTAGTTTTCTAATTATGTAATTAGCATTACATAATTAGTTCAAATTACATAATTAGTTTCAATTTGCATAACATAATTAGTTCAAAAATAAAGGAAAAAAGTTAGTTCAACTAGAATTAGTTCAATATTCACTAGATATTGACTCTTTAAAAGATAGCCCTCAATTGAAGAGATGGAAATTTAAAACTTAACTGGGGACGTGTGGCCTTCGGAACCGCATTTTCTTTGCACTCTAATTAAATTTTCCAGATAAAGTGTTAGTATGGAAATCTGCGAATATATTCTGCAAATATTTTTCTTCATATATATATTTAGTTCAGATTTTTTAAAACTGTGCTATCATTGAAAATGTTTGATTTTGAACATTACGCTTTTTTCTCAAATTACGTATTGCAACAAATGGTATTACTGAAAAACCTTTCACTTTTTTATTTTTTTTCAATATTCACAGGTATATAGGAAGCAATATTATATGAAAAAAATCGGCTATTATATGAAAAAAAGGACGTTGGATAACACTAGCTCTTTCTTTTAACGACTACCTTTCTTTTTTTAAAAATCATCGACATCATTTTCTTTTCTGTAATTGCATTATCATCGAAAATTTCTATTGCGTTTGAACTTAACGTTTTTTTCCCTCAAATTACGTATTGCAACAAATAATATTCTTAAAAAACCTTTAATTTTTTAATTTTTTTAATTTTTTTTTTCAAAATACAGATATATAAAGGAAACGATATAATGAAACATTTAGCTATTATATGAAAAAATTGCATTTTATAACATTAATTATTTTTTATGGACACCATTTCTACGGCATTATTTAGATGTTATTTCGGTTTCAGGTTAAGTACTATAGCAGTTTGCAAATTATGTCTCTTAGTATATTAATATATTTTAGAATTTCTTCGAAACTTATTATTAATAGAATAATTAATCATATTTGAACATACATATGAAAATTAGTCTAATGTGTACTTCATCGAAAAAATCTTCTGCACAACTATAATCATCACTAAAATCACTTTCTGCTTCATTTAAACATCTCTGAAGCTTGCCTCATGACGAGGATCAGGAAGTTGTATAATATTTCGATATAAAACCATCTGCTAAGCCTTGTATAATAGTGGTACACTAAAAGGAAGGTCTTACAGACGTCCAACAAAGAAACTGCTGAAATATCTAAAATAGAATCCACTGAAGCCGATTAAAAAAGTGCATATATTAAATGCCACGAAACAAAAAAATCTACAGGTTAATCCTATCGATTGAGTTAAACTTTGAGAAATTCCTTACAACATTTAAAAAAATATTTTTATTAAAATCTGAACATTTAGATGAACTTTCTCAATAAGACCCTTTAAGATAATTATATAAGTTGACTCATTTTACTGGAAGGAACTGTTTAATTATATTTTATTCATTTTATAGAAACCTTCATTTTTTTCAATACACTGCATCAGTGAATATTTCTATTGTTACTTATAATAAGGATTTAACTGAATAAATCCTTAAAGGCTGTTACTTATATGAAGATCTGAAACACAAAAGAATAATTCAATTGCATATATCGATTTTTAAATTCTAAGCTTTAATTTAATTAATTTTCTGCAGTAAGACTTTAGAAAAATATTTAAATATAAAAGAATTTTTAATTGTGTCTTTCATTTCTTCATGAGGGATTAAAAATAGGATTTTCTACTTTTTAGAAAAAAAAGTTCTTTCTAGTTTGAGGTCTTTAAATATTATTACTGAAATTTTCTACAAGGTCTATGGAGAAATTCTTCTGAAATAAAGAAAAGAAGTTAAATGCGAATCAAATTCTTCGCTGATAAGTAAAAGAAAGGAAGAAAAAAAAGGTAAATTCTTTAAATATGATTGAAAATACCTAAAAATACAAAATCAAAAGATCCTGTGTTTTTTTTAATGCAAAAAAGGCTGATAGGCAATTTTCAGCTTTGGAGAACATCAAACCCACTCTTATCCACAGAAATTCATTTGATTGAATGTATTTCATATTTAACTTTCGACAATTTAAGAAACATTCAATTTTAAATATTTGATAGAACACTGAAAATGAATTTGGCTACAATATAATATATTACTGGAACTGAATTCAACAAATATCTGTCTGTTTTTCATATCTTTATCAATAAAATATATATCCTTTAAATTTTCAAATGATGTAAAATTAACTGTAGTTTACTGATAGTTTAACCGAATTTATCGTGACTAATCTTCACATTTCCACTTAATTTTTAATTAATTAAAATTCATAATTGCTACATAGAATTGCGTTCACTTCTTCGAAAGAAAATATGTGTGAAATGGATCAAAATCATGTCAAATGTCTTTGGAGCACAAATACAAACATTCATTTTTATTCGTAGTAGAGCATTCAAAAGTTTATTATTTTTTCAACAAATGCCAAAAAAGTCATAGTTTTTTCGAAAATCCACGATTCAATACCTAAAGAAACGCAGAATATAATTTCACATTCGTATCTTTGATTGATCTCTTACTTGAATGACTAATATATATTCAGCAGTTGTTTATATAATAAGCCATTATATTTTAAGGATTTATCTAAAGTCATATAAAAAAATGGTTCAAACGCAAAGTATTAAATTATTGTCAGAGTTACAAAGATAAAGCATTAATGCGTGAAAACTATTCTTCAGGCAATGTTTATTTATATACGTAATTAATATAATTAGTATATAGACATTAGTAAAAAAAAACGGCATGACAATGACAAAATTACTTGTTTTATTAGTTTATTTCTTGATTAGTCTTCTTTACTTTTGATTTTATTTAATATTAGATTTTCATTTTTAGATTTTTTAGTTAAACATTTATTTTTAAAAGATAAACAAAAACATTCAAATTTCGGGTAATTAAAAACTTTAAATTCTAAAGAATATGATGGTTTATTCTCATAGTTTGCAGGTTTATTTATTTCTGAATTTTGCGATTCTCAGCGAAATCTATTTAGTAATCTCTTAACAATATCTGTAGTCCTCGAAAGGTGAATTCTGCTCTTTTAAGACTTAATATATTACATAAAAAGAAATTAATCATCAATTAGTACATAAAATTGCAAAAATTTAAAAATGAATATTTATAATTTATGTAATTATTGACCAATCACAAATCTGTCATAAATAAATGCAAGCAAACAACAGAAAGAATTGCTAATTTTGGAAATTTTCTATCACTCATTAGTGATTTTATATTGTTTTGAAACTAGACTATACATCATTATATTTAAACCTTTCAAAACGAAATCTGAACCGTGAATCTGCGTTTCAGTTAGAATACAATTATTGTGTTAAGAATATAATATAAATTAAATAAGTATTTCAAAACATAGTTGAATATGATTATAATAAATAAACTAAACAACAATTTACATTTTCAAGCATGATTTTTTTCCTATTCATATCTAAATATGACATGTATTAGAGGCAAAACCTTTTTCACTATTTTCATGTGTGTAAATTTGAAAAAATATTAAAAACAACATAATTTAATAATCCACTTTGTTTATAAATGAAAAAAAATAAATATCCTGTTTATGTATAAATTTTTAATAATCTGAATTTTATTATTGATATATTTTATTTTAAGATATTTTTATTTAACAAAATATAAGACTAATGCGGTAAAGTTTGATAGGGAACAAATTATTTTCTCTGTGTATAAAGGTACAATTATTTCTTCGAAAGAATTCGAAACCAGTTAATTGTGCAAAATAAAAACTAATTAGAGGCTTAACTGTCAATAAAATTGAACCTTGTTAGAAAAAAGAAGAAAAAAAGCTTTAAAAATATTATGCAAGAACTTCGCATCTGGCACAGTATGAGTTAAGATATATTCGAAAGCAAATTTAGTTCCCACTGTTCGTAAACTCTTAATCCAAAAATTCTCTTTGAGTTACTTTGCCTTCAGAAAAAAGACAAGGAAAAAAACCTTTTGAAGCAATGTCAGCAAAAACGTTGAAAAAAGTTATTTAACGTCATTGAAGTCCGGTCTTAAGAATGAAGTGAAAAATGCAATATCCGGATTACTTGACGTCGAAAATAAAGCTAGTCATTGATGGTTGGTGTACTAAGAAGCAGTAAATAAAAGTCCTCCTTAATCAAACGACAAATCCTATCTGTTCGACATTTTGCCTCATTTTTTCAAACCTATATTTTCTTTTTCGACATTAAGATGTTGCATCTGCATTATTACTACTTATTTTTTTACAAAATTATAATTGGAAGTCTCATTTAAGACAACATAGAAGTTAAATAAATTGACTTTTAATCCTTAATTAAAAAAATAAAATAAAAAATCGTATTAGCAATTCGTATCTTCTTTTTAAAAAATAAATTTAGAATTTTTAATTGTATTTTAACGGTCTGTTTTCGTTGTGTGATACTGAAATATAATTGTTTACTTTTTGTAAGTTAAAAACAATTGTAAAAATTGAAGTCTAATTTTGTTCAGTTTTTTGGTCATAATAAAGCATATTCTGTGAAATATTCTCCACCAAATTTTTAAATAAATAAACGTTTATACTTTTTTTGCTTACAAATTTGACTGTTTTATGAAGTTTCGAATGTAGCAATTTTAAAATAATCCGTACTTTTATCACTTTAGACCAAATCAGGCTTGAGAAAATCTGAGAATGATTAATATATATTCTTTCAGAAGGTCAATAATTGGCAAAATAAAATGTCGGAAAATATGTTTAAAATGAATTTTTAACTAATTAAAAATAGAAACTTGATTCGTTGTATAGGTTAAAGCCCTGGTATCATTGAAAAATAATTTTTCCAACTTTAATGTGATGGAAATCCTTTTTGAGCTGCACTATTTTTGAAAGTTATCGTAGAAAGATATAAAAATGTTTAGTTAGGATTAACGAAAATTCTAACTAAAATTTCAAAAAAATAACCCAGTGGAGCATACTTTCACCGTTCTATGTATGTATGAACCAAATATACATTAATTTACCCCAAACCTCCACAAAGAATTCTGTTGCTTTACTATAATATTACAAACTAAGGGCACCCTTCTTATTTTGAAATTACATAAAAATTTTAAAATGTTGTTCTTTCAGTATACAATTATAATAAAAAGGTAAATTATTTTAAATTTCTATTTCCTTTCGAGGATTTGTCCATATATGCCATATATCTATGTTTTTTTTAGATTTTTAGGGTGCAAAAGCCATGGTATTGCTGCCCTAAAATTTCATGGTGTCAAATCTTTATTCATGTTTGGCCATGAATAAAAATTTGAGACTGAAAAAGTCTTGAGAAGGATTGGAAAACATTTAACGAAACATTTATTATGTAGCTAAATTTGAAACACATTGTGTCAAAAATAATTAGATTTACCTTGTTGATTCAACAAAATATCCTACCTTGAATAACACGCTTAATTTAGTACCAAAAGTTAAAGGTTGTAGACAAATATTAAGCTTCCTGTCTTTGGAATGATTTCCCTCATGATTTTGGAAGCTAAATTAAATAAACAACTCACTTTCTAGGATAATAGAATCAGATTATTCTCATATTGTCAACTGCAACAACATGATATAGCAGCATAAAAAACCCGTCAGTAGGTTGTTGAAATAATTTAATTCCCTACTTAGAATTACCTCCTCTAATTAGGTTTCAAAAAGGTGCTGAGTAAATACGTAGATCACGTAAAAATTTGTTATTGTTGCTGCTATTTTTCGTAAACATATTAATTAGCCATTTTGGGGCTATTCTAAGTCCCTAATTAATATAAAATGATGAGAAAGAAATAATCTCATTATGATATTTTATATTCTTCTTTGATTTTTCTTAGAAGTATACATGCCGAAAACATGTGTGTGTATTATGAAGTAGTTAAACGCTTTTAACAAGCAATTCAGAATTCGCAATTTGTGGGAGAGTTAATTTATATTCAAGGTTTGGCTTTCCAGTAATCCAAAATGCCTTGAACGGCTTCTAGCCTTTTTCAAAATATGTTCAATTTACATCTTTCATTTTGAACATTAAATAAATATTATGTATTATAGATATTGTATCATAATACAGTATTTAATGAAAAATATTTAAAAAAATGAGATATTGATTTTGTTTTGTATAATGTCTATTGATAAAAAATGGATACAAACTGTATATATCTATAGATATGTACACACATGGCAATTTCTATAAAATGTTGAAAAAAGAAAGATCTTAATAAATTTTGTTATTCAGCATAAGCAAATAAAAAAACACTTTTACAAATGAGATATACGTCACGCTGTCAAGACCTTAAATTTATCTTAAAATATTAAACTTTCCATAAATTTTTTAAAACGTGAAAACAATAAATAAATAAAGATTAAAATGAAAAAACGGCTATTCATATTTCAATGTATCATGTCAGAACATCATTTCTTGAATGGCCAAGCAGCACGTGCTCGTGCAAGTTAAATTATAATTTTATTCATTTTAATGGTTTGAATGAATGAATCACTTTAGTATTGGAAACGATCCAAAAATTTGTCTCGCAGCTATTGTTTAAAAAAATAACATATATTTATTTTCTTTCTAATTAACACGTGCTCAAAATGAAATGTTTTAAGGTTTTATTTGCAAAAGTCATTAACTTATTTTTTTTTAATAAGAGCTTTTGTAAATTTTGATTTTTTAATAAGAGCTTTTGTAAAATTCAACCTAATATAATTTTCTGATCAATTATTTTTAGTAATTGTAATTTTTAAACCAGGATACCATGTTTGGTAGGGCATTATAACATTCCTTGGGCTGCGATTTAGAAACCACCAGCCAAAGAATCTCTGCTTGTCTGTGTGGTGGACGTTAATCTATCGTGGTCACAATGTCCTGCATGTGGAATGTAACACCACTATTGGTGCTTCATTAGAGGTGATCGTTCACTGTTCCAGATTTAAACAGAAAGTATTCACAGAACTGTGCAAACGGTATTGGGCTACGTCAGATCATTTAATGTTTCGTGGCTATCCGTTTTCCACTTCTACCTGGGCAAGAAATCGTAGTGCGAACGATTTGCTTCCAGATTTACAAGTATCAACTGCTGCACATGAGTTATCTCATACATATAACATGGCCAGACGTTTGGTAGAACTTTACATTCCGAACTCGATATCTAGTATTTGTTCAACTCCCTCTTCACTGTTGATTCTAGTATCACTGTTAATTTATTCTTGTAATGCTACTGCCACACCTTCCAATGCCTTAGTCAAAATTTCTTTCCTTCCTCTGCCCCGTTTCAAGACAATGAATAGGCCCCATCAAATTTAGCAATCTTTTGAAGGACCATTTGTAGTTATTGTGTCCAAATTTTAAGAATTTGATTGTCCAAAACTTCCTGATGGCTTTAAAAGCAGTCATCCTTCTTATAAAAAAATCCTCATTAGAAGAGCGCGACCCTTCATAATCAGAAACATGATGAAGCATTCAGGCAAACAAGATGTTCTGCATTTTGATGGTTGATGTGTCTGCTCTACGCATGCCATTGATAAGTAATTCGCAAATTTCCAGATCATATGAACTCGGGAAGTGCCATCTATCGGCACACTTTCAAGCATTTTTTTTTCTTAATTAAAAATAATAGCTGCTAATTCGATTAAAAACCGTTATTTACCTACGACAATATAAAAACGGAGTATAATATGTATATATTTAATAGGATTGTATTATTAGTTTTAATAATTTTTTAAATGCAAAAAACTTTTGTGGAAGTGTTCCCTCTGTCTCTTTTGTTTCTATAACCTGCATTTAATCAGATTTTTCGAAATTGAATATTTTATTTTTTAAATATAAATAATAATGCAGATTAATTTTACTAAGTTTTTACTGATTTTGCAATTTTTAACACATTTTTAGCATAGTAATGCGACAAGCTTGGATATTCTCCTAAAATGTTAGGATAGAACGATCCAGATACAAAAGTTCATCCAAAACGATCTACAGGGCTAATAATTATGACTAGATCTAACGATTTTGACATTTGGTTATTTACTTCGTAATAAGTAAAAAAAAGTTATTTTCAAAATTTATTATTGATTTTAAACTAAAAATCAATCAAATCGTTATTTTTATTTTTTATTAAATGCTGATTTCTCATATTATTGGACCATTCATATTAGATTTAAATTCGAACCAACTTTTTTTCTAATTTTAATATATTTTGAAAAACATAAATATAATTTAGAGCTATTTTTCTATAAGTTTATATTCTTGATTTACATTCAAATGCTTTGCAATGTCATGAATTGTCTCTTTCAAATAATTAAGAATAAATTTTGAAATTAAAATTGAGATAAAAATAAATATGAAAGTATTATACCTAATTCTTTAACCCAACAGAGTTAACCAAGACGGAGGAAGTGCATTTCCGTTATTAAACTAGTAACTTTATTGAATGTCATATTACAACATTTTTGGATTATATCTCCTATTTCTCTTCCAATCTTTTTGGAATTAGATCTTGTTAGGGTAGCTGATTTATATCAAAATCGTATTTCTAATTCTAAGAATTTAGACTAGACTTATTTTTTTCTTATATTCCCGAGATATTTTCTTATTATTATTTGCGAAACAGTTTATTCAAGAATTTATTCTATCTAATCTACAGCTAAAAAACTTCCATTCAATTTTTTGTCGTAAAAAAGTTTAATTATATGCACTTTTCTTTACTTCAACACACACACACACACACACACACACACACACACACACACACATACACACACACACACACACACACACACACACATATATATATATATATATATATATATATATATATATATATATTATCTGATGAAATAATACAAGCATTTTATCTATGTATTATGTCAAGCTCAAATCTGCAATGCACTTAACAAAGAAAATCAAAGGGCAATTTATATAAATAATTTTATAGTGCTACTTTTAGAAATTGCATTCTGCAATACCTAATAGAAATTGATCTTTAGTTTCAAATATTTTTTATGTAGTAACAAGTTATTTAAATAGTATGACTTTGCCATCAAGTACGACTTTTTTTCAATTCAACAAAAATAATTTTAATTGTAGTGTTATTGAATGCAGTATTCTAGGCTAATACAATAACTTGAGATTTAAAAGAAACCTCCATAACTTTTATAACTAAATTATGTCTTTGATACTTATGACTAAGACACGTACTTTCTTTTTATATGAAATTCAATATTATATTATTTAAAAAGTCGGATAAGATAAAAATTGTATGCGCTCATAATAAATTCAATGTTCAATTATGTCACTTTTAAAAGAAAAAAAATAATACAAACATTCTGTGGCAAAAACGACTAATCGGTTGACATTCCATTGGCTATCAGTTATATCAGACAAATCGTTGTACTTCTACTTTTCAGATTTTTATCCGAAAATGTGCTACATCTGAATATAGTTTGGCATAGAATTCTAGCTTATTCAATTACATGAATTAATTTAGAGCGTTACATTAGCAACTGAATGAAGGTCTTAAGCACGGATTCGCTGTTAGTTGATGTGACGAAATGCCCATTCATCGTTTCGCTTCGTTGAAAATGTTCATCTAATCAATTCCTAGTTCTCCATTTAGAATTGAAATCCATTTCCTTAGAGGTCGCGTTTTAAACTTGATAGCAAACGCTTGCTCCAGAAATTTATAACTAATAATAATAATAATTTGAATGACAAATATTATTTTAAATTAGAAACATTTATTATAACTGTAGAATTTTTTATTTTATATTATTTTTCTAAGAAAGAAATCAATATATACATTAAACAGTGAGTTTTCCAATTAAGAAATTCTACAAAATAGAAGATATTAATCATGAAATTAGAAAAATAAATTAGAAAAAAATGAAATTTGTAAGTTGAAGAAATATTATTTGTCGCATATGAATTTATATGAATTTTGAATTCGCATATGAATTTTCTTGAATTTATATGAATTCTGAATTCGCATATGAATTTTATTGAATTTATATGAATTTTGAATTCGCATATGGATTTTATTGAATTCATATTAATTTTGTCTATTCGAAAATTTCAGTCCATTGTTTCTATTGTCTAAAAAATATTAATTATGAAATTATTTATTATTAATCATGAAAAATTCACAAAAATTTTAGTAACATTTTATTGATTTTATAATTATAAAAATTTAAATTTAAAAAATGTTTTCAAGTCAAATAATGTAGATACAATTAAAAAAATAACAGTTTTGAAGTAGTTATGAAAACTTTTAATTATGAGCATTTTTAAGGCGTTTTCCAGTAAGCTTCATGATTACTGATGTTGCATGATAACTACTTCAGATCAAAAGTCCTACTATTGGTGTGGTATGGAAGTTTGGAGAAGGAGTGTAATCTCAAGTTTTGTCTGCATCACTTGATAGTGGTTCAAGATTATTTAGTCCGTCTCAAAAACTAGCTCCAGCGTTACTTTAAAACGGTAGTATAGCATAATTAAGCTAATCTAATGATGGTAGTTGATAACAATAATGTATGTTCGATAAAGAAGGATAAAACGACTTATAATGGCTCATAATTCACATTATTTCTTAAATTTATACATAATAAATTGAATAACGCGATAAATCATTATATGTTACATTGTGTTACGTATTATTTCTTCTAATTATCGAAAATATCTTTTTAAAATATATTTTATCCAAAAAAGAAACCATTTTATGTATTGACTTAATTTTAAAATTATTTTGATTTAACAATATTTATTATTTTAACTAAAATATTTTGACATACTGTAAATAGTAACATAATTTTGAAAATTTTAATTGTTTGAAAGTTTATGTTTAATGCATCTTTTTAGCATTTTCTGATACAGAAACATCTCTTATATTAGCTAACTCACTCTGATAATATGTATTTTTTGATCATCCAATAAAGTTTAAAAATATAAGCTATTAAGGTAAATAACTATGTTAAAAAGTCCTTTATTTTTCCTGAAATTATAAAGATTTTAATTAAATTTTTTTAAATATATGAACAGAATTTTGTTTCGAAGTTTACTTTTGGGGAAGTTTCGCTTTTTGAGGTCTAGTTTTTGAGATTAAAATATTCGCATTTTTATATGTTTTCATGCTATTTTTCCATGTTTTAGATATTATTTTCTCAAATTCTAATGTTTGAAAGAATTTTCTCAAAATCTAATGAATATGTACTGTTCAAATTTTCCATGTGTCCTGTAATTTCAAAAATAGAAAATAACTATATTAATCTCTTAGAAATAGTTTATAGTAATTATTAATACTATACAATGAGAAAAAATATAAATATAAATCTATAAAAAATTTTAAAAAATCATATTTATCAGTTAAACTCCAGTATTTAAAGAAAGGTTATAAATGTAGCTTATTTTTGTTACATTTGTTACATTACATGCTATTTTGTATTTTTTGGCACATGAACTATATAGGAATTAGATAGCCTATTTTTTAAGCTATCTGTAAAATTTTCATCAAATCATTTTATACACTTTTAAACTAGAAAATATTTGCTTTTGGAGCAAAAAAACCCCTTTTATTCTATTTTTTAAAATAAATCTTTTGTCATTGGACTAGAATATAATGTTTTCGTTAAGGTGTTATCTACCTTTTTGATACAAATATTTAAAATATAAATTTACAAAAAAACTTTGAGTTAATAAAAATACTTTTTAACGTAGTCACACATTTTAATAACAAAATTAAAAAAAAAAAACATTTGGATCTTCTATGCGGATGATTAAAGTAATTCTTTCTAAAAATTCTTTTTAAATAATAAATTCGTAGGAAAAATTTCTAGTCCAGTAATAATTTTTTCTATTTAACCTTTTTCATCTTTTCTCTCTGAAACAGATGCTGTAATAAAATGCTTAAATTATTCAAATATTTAATTTCTGCCATATATATTTTCAACAGTTGGAATCCGAAATACTGAACTTCCAGTGGGATTATTTGTGCACCTTTTGCCGACGAAAACACTCTAAATCGATCGATAAGATAATTTCTATTCATTAATATTAATAATGACTTCAGGAGATGAAAAAAGACAAATTTGCGCGTATACGAAAACAGCAACAATGAATGCGCATCCTTTGAATTATCTCGCTAATTTTGCAAACATAATTAGATTGCACATTATATTAAGAACCTTTAGGTGAGTTTGTTAAGCTGCTATATTACTAGTATTACATAGCAATTAGTACTAATAAACCGACTTTATTATCGGAGGAAATTAGGTTTTGAAAGTTGCTTTTAGTTGTACCCCAAAGGAAATTTACTAATGAAAAGCGGACTAATTTATTTAAGTAATTGCTTTTTTATGTAAAAAAAAATAGTTTGATCTTAAAAGTAGTTTTTTAGTACATCACGTATGGTTTAATTTGTACTTTACTTTGGTGGAATCCAATTCAACTTATTCAATGAAATATATTCTGAAGACATTTTAAGTGTGTAATTTGTTTCGAGAATTTTGAAACTTCATTTTCACCTTGTATGTTGTATACGTGTAAGGATGATGTAAATTATCAAGAACATTTATAATAATATGAATTTCAATATGAAGTTTAACTTCTTGGAATATTCCTTAAATTGCATAGTCAACTCTTTACATGAAATTAATATTGGCTTCCATTTTTTCTAACAGTAATAACTGAGAAGATGAGTCAGTGTATCTGTTGGAGCTTTGTATGCCCCTATATTTGACTTGCATTAGCAAAATGTGGTTTAAATATATCATTTGTTGCTTAGCTTTTATCAATAACCTTCATTGCTATTATGCATTTCAAGTTTTTTCCATTTACTTATGATCATTAAAATCAATTCGATTTTTTCCACAGTAATAAGCTAAGGAAATTAACGGAGACTAGGATATTAAAAAAAGTTCTGCATATATCATCATTGCTCCAATTTTTTTGCCATTCCCCTATCATTTTTTTCTGGAGAAGGAATTTTATATGTTCTTTAGGACGCTTTTTTACATATACAATTGCCCATTTCAATTTGCATCTAACTCCAGTTGGTCTGCTATTTTATTACCTATATTGCCGACATGCATTTTTACCCATGAAACTTTTTCTTTCGGATTTGAAAGCAGGACATTAACAATTGTTCTTGCTATTTGGTTTGTATTCTTTGAATTAGAGAATTCCGGGGTATTTGCTCTATTGTCAGTATGTATTTAAAAAAGGTGCTGATGTTTAGAAACTGAGATGCACATTGAACTGCTTCATGGAGTGCGCAATTGAATTTGAAAAACAGAATTGTTCAGATATGACATTATTTCATTATTTTCTTCTCAAAATACGGACCTTTTCCTGCTTATCTCAAAAAGCCTAATCTTTCGGAGATTTATCAGTGTATTTGTGGCACTTCTTAATTCTGCACAATGCATATTCACAATGTCTTCGAATATTTAAAAAAAAAACCTCACAAAATCGTGACCGAATCCCCAAGAATGGTTAAAAAGAGTCACCAGCAACTTCCTTCTCCCCCCAGGCAAAAAAAAATCCGTAAGGGAAATTTAAAAGTGAAAACAGAGATCTATTCTTGCCTCCCAAACTCTCAACATCAAGTGTCATTCTCACAAATATTCAAGAGGAATAAAAAGTTCCACAGTCTTTTATGATGCATTTGCTTTCATAAATATCAATCAGAGACTTGTTCTTTGTTTCCTTCAACCAAATTATTTTCCATTTGATTTTTATGACAGAATTCTCTTCGACTAAAGCAAGACAAGTGACAACGGAAATTCTGAGTGGGGTTTTTAATACATTTTGTCTTTCAGCATATTAATATTCCAAATATTCTTTAATTTTTCAAAGTTGAAAATTATTTCTTCACGGTTTCGTCTAATTGTCATTTCTTATATGCTTGTAAATTAATATACATAGTTAATTTTTTTCTACTTTAAATATTTTGGTATTCATATTTAATTCCCGTATCTTGCTCAAAAAATGTTCACACCAGAATGGTCATGAGGCGGCGTTCTGTTCTGTATTTAGTTTAAAAAAAGAAAGTTTCTGATTCATTATTGTCTGCACAGCTTATACCCGAAATCGAAACGCAAAGTCTAAATATCTCAAAAATAACATTCAGTTAAACTACAAATTATTCGGAAATTTCCATATTTTGTGTCACTATAAAGTGGGTTTCTGTTAGAGATATTCAGGCATTTAGTAGAATATATTAAAGAGATTGTACGGATTATCAGACAAAACAATTTTAATGCTTACTACAATTTAACTTTCAATAATATTTAGTTGAGATAATCGTGAACATCATAAGATAAATAAATGAAATTAACAGCAACCTGTATTTTGACTGAATTAAATGTTCGTTAAAAATGACTAATTTGACTACAAATCTTCTCTTGATTCTAACTATCCGTAAATAAGATTTTATCTGATAAGCACATGTTTATCTCATGTCTGAATACAGTCTAGACAAAAATGAGACTTCTCAAGTGTTTAAAGTCATCAAATGTCTTAAATTAATGTGATTTCATGAAAATGCCAGTATCAACAATGTTCATTGGCCCAGTCAGAAGTTAAAGGATTATAAAAATAAAAATTTCTTTTAGCTTTAGATTCGGATTGTTATGCCTTAAGATTCCAAAGTAATTTTGAATAATGGGTTGAGAGTTTGCTTTTTCATGTCTTTAAAGCTGTTTTCCAGAGCAAATTAATCATTTAAAAACATATTTACACTATGCACAATAAGTCTGAAGTATTTGTGAAACACCATTGTGTCTTAATCTTCTGGTTTTTCTAGATATTTGAACTCCACTTTCTCATTTTAATCAAATATATCTTCAGTATATATTAGAGAAATGATTTTAAAAACTTTATATTTTGAAAATGATACTATGTTGACTATACAGAATTTGTAGTAAATAATGATAATATGAAAATCTGAAATATAGTATGATAAGATGGAAAATCTCTTCAGAAAAATAAAAAAAAAACTTATTTTTATCTGTTTTAAGTAATTAATATGAGCATTATTATTATCATACATTATTAATTAATTAATTTTTTTTTGATTTTCATTGAGACTTTATAAGCAACTTAAGAAATTAAGATTGATTCTTTCTCTTAAACTATAAATAAAAGTTTTTCATTGGGTAATTTATAAGCGTAAGGTATAAATATAATGTATTTATATAACGTATAAATACCTAAAAAATCACACGCATACACAATTCATAAAAAACTCACTTGTGAATTATACATAGTTGAATAAGTGCTTTTAAAATCAAATATTTAAGAACTTGTCTTACAATGATTATTATGTTTATTTTTTATTTTAAATTTGGATTATATATAAATTATACTTAATCTGAGCCACATTTATATTTAGCTTTTGAGTTTGTAATATTTTCGATCTTTGAAAAAAAACTAAATTGCATAAATGTTATCTCATTAATTTTATATTTCATAGGGCACCACAAAAATTCCAAATTCGGTTGTATACTGTGTTGGAAAAATATGTCATTAAAAACGTTGTTTAGACATATAAATGTTGTTGATATAATATAAAACTTAAGCCGGCTTTCCAGCACAGAGGTAGCGAGTCTTCCTCAAGTTCCGGGAGTCCGGGGTTGAAGCCCTGGTTTGGGCACAGTAGTTTTTCTGTGGTCTATCTGTGATATGTGTGACTGTGCCCTCTTGTAAAAAAGGGCCTGTACAAGAAAATGTGGTGAGCGTGGAGTTAATTCGTACTCTTGTCCCTAGGAGGCACTATTTCCAAAACAAGAGACGCTCCTTTCGGCTTAAATCTGCTGCTGTATCACCAGGAGTCTTGTCCATGGCAAGTGCCATAAGTAACAACACATAAAGTTTAAATTGTATGTTTTTGCTTGAAATTGTTGCAGTTTGTATTTTTATGATGATATCAAAACAAATATTTGATTTTTAATGAAATTTTGAAACTAAAATAACAGTCAAAATAAAGTTAATTCATTAAAACTGATACTTTTATATAGATTCTTTCATAATTTAATCTTGTGTATATTTCACATTTTTCTTTAATTATAAACCCCTTTAATCAATTGAGTTTTTGTAAAAACATGAGGTTTTTGTTTTATTAGTATTAAAGAACTATCTGTAATAACCAAAGTTGAGCGAGATGACATGACTTTATTGATTTGCTAATAGCAATTTAATGGCATTCTACAAAATTTACTTAGTGTTCATTAAAATTTTTCGTTGACTTCAAAATGTATAAGAAATACAAATAAAGTAATTATTAAACAAGAGAAAACATTCAGGCAAAGGCAAGTAGAACAATTTTATTTTTGAGGTAACAATAGCGTTGATCAAAATTTTGTATAAAACAATTTTAATACCAATGGAAATGTAACAGACTTAATATCTTAGTAGTATATAGTATTCAAATTTCTTTTTAAGTTAAATGTTTAAAAAATTATTCAAATTAATTCAAATTTTCATAATTTCTGATAAATTTTGCGGATTATATCTCTAAAAATGTTTCTAAATCTCTAACACAAATCTCTAGAATTCCGATTTTTTTATATTAATTAAAATTTAACAATGATTCAATAACATTTAATGATTACTAGAGGCAATTTAAATGTTTAATACATGTAGATTAGAAAAACACCCTTCTTCATTAATGTATCGAAACCTCAATCGAACGTTAAAAGTTAGGTATAAATTATATCAGCGATTTTAAGGAAAATACTTCAAATACGCTTTCGCACTGAAGAGGGGTGTTCTACGTTATTACTGTGAAAGAAATTACTCATAAATATTTAATCACTTTTAAAATATTTCCAAAAAATCTAAGAAAATCTACTACTAATGAAATTGTGGATTCTCATGAATATAAAAAGGAAATTAATCCATATTTATTAGATTTTGTCATATATATAATACCTTATTTCTACCTATGAGTATGGTTTCCTATAAACACTAAGTAATATATGCATACCAATTTAAAACAAGTAAAAGAAAAAGATGAGCAGATATTTTTTTTAATTCACAAGGCATCACAAAAATACCATGGTATATAAGAATTAAAATTCTTATTTCTGTAAAGGCTTGCATTCAGTATATGTTTTCAAACATTTTTGGCAAAAAAAAGGCTTTTTTTCTTCATTCATAAGAAAATATCATAATTTAAACACTTTTTTGAAATTAAATAAAACACATTAACTATACGGCAAAACTGCACCGTAAATTGCCTATGCAAATATTTTATTTTTATTTTCAACAAATACTAAATCATTAAAAACAAAGATTGAATTGTAATAAAAATGGACAACATTTTAAAAAAATCATAAAAGCAATAAAATAACAGAACCTTTTTCAAACACCACTTCTCATGTCCCCTAATGATGAAATAGCAATATTCGCCGCATTAGAAATTCACTCCTTTCTTTTAAAGGGAATATGCATAGTTCCCTGAAATGATTACTGTAAAAAACAGTGTCTGTTATTTCTTTCAATAGAATCACCTAACATAGTTGATACAAGGAAAAACTGTAAAACACATCTTTCGTTATATTTCTCGCAATTCTGTTGAACTGAGGATCGATTTCTTTTGTGTTGACATCCATGGGATTCTCCTTTTGCTTGCTGGAAAAATTCTCGGGGGGTGGCAACAAGGAATATTGTTCGCAATAGAATAGTGAACTCTCTGGAGAATAAAACTATGCGAAAAAGATTGTATATAATTTCTCATCTTCTTGGAAACTGCCAAAGCGCAGATAATTTCTCCGGGAATTGAGAAGAACTATATGATCAATAAAATGTATCGTTGAATTATTTGTTTAATGAATTAGCCTTTCTTGGAGGCTGTTTCGTGTATAACTTTTTAGTTATTTTGGATAGCCTTTTTACACTTTCTCTGCTAATTTTATGCATTATATGCTGTTAAACATTACACATTTTGAAGAATTGATAAGAATATTATTTATGAAATCTTCACCACTAAATTGTGATTAATGTCTTCCTAAATGAGAGAGAAAATCACGGTTTCTCAACTACTTTTTCCACATTGTATCCTTTCTAATGCGGAAATTTTTTTCTTCCAAACATATGTTGAAAATAATTTGTTAGACTTTTAGCATTTATCAATTTAGTAAATGAAAGAATATGAAACTATGGATTTATTTAAAATCTCTAAATAAGTCACCATGAATGAATTGATTAATTGACCATGAGGTCTAAACACAGATAATAATATATATTTTCTATCCTATTCCAAACAAAATCACTATTTTTGTAGTGCAGTGCTTGAATTTTAAAATATTTTTGGAGATGAACATAATCAACATATATGAAAAATTATATGGTGATTAAATAAAACATTTGTGTCATCCCTTGTCTATATATGAAACATTGCTATTTGGGGATATACAGCAATATAAATTATATCTTATATATTGTTATTTCTCGAACTAAACACTCATAATATCATCATACCCATTAATCTGTTACATTTATTAGGGCATTTTATTTGATGAGATGCATTCTTTATTGCTCAAACTTGAAGCTTTCGTTCTTTTATATATGATTGCTATATGTGTGGTGCTCATGCTCCACTGCACTATCTGAACTATATTCCTGTCCTAAATATTTAGTCGCATTCCACTAGTAGAAAAATTTATTATTGTATAAATAAGTTATTTCTAAATAACTCTCTACCATTCGGACAGTTTCTATAATCGATAGCTGTAGGGTCCTATAAGTATTAAATTAGTGAGAATTTGCAGTAAGAACAAAACTTTTATAAACCATCTTTCATCATCATTAGGTTTTAAGTTATTTATCAGGAGACATTGTTATTCTGTTGATAAATCAGACCATATAGATTTATAAGCAATTTTATATTTTTGCATGAAATATTGCACACTAGTTTCCTTCACAACGAAGTAAATACTTATTTTTTTTATTTTAAATAAAAAAACAGAGATTTGAAAACATTCTTCAAATGAAAACTGAACCCTTAATAGTTTATAATGAAACAACATTTTTTTTATAATAGCATGATTCTTTCAGTAGCATTAAAAGTTATTTATATTAGTTACAAAAACAGTCTATTATTCAATAAATTTTAAAATATCATTTAATTGATAATTTTGTAAATCTATGCCCTATTCTGAAATTGGCATGATGGTATTCAATTATTTTAGAATTATTGCTTCATTGGCTTAGATATAACTTCATATCCATGATATGGTGAAATTATCAGGCATGTTTAATTTTAATTGCCTTTTAAATATACTCCGTTCATTGTGCACATAAAACTTCCTAATTGGGATCAATCCCATGACGCAATAGCGCAAATGAAAATATTAAAGTAGGTTCATTTATCTCATAAATGCCCTGCCTTTTTAATTGCACTTGCTATTCCATTTATTGAACCATGAACATACTAAACAAAATCTTTAGCTTTAAGCAATCATTAGCAGAAGACAGAGATCAGGCAACTTATAAACGAAACCAGTTTGATATTTAAGCAAAAACGTATTCAAAAAGTATTTTAAATTATTTTTTTTAAAAAAATTCCGAAATTCAGGCATAAATTTGCATGATTGTTTAATTGTTATCATTTCAAATATATTTTGTAAATACAGCGATGGTGCCTATTTCATTTTGGAGCAATTCTATTTTCATAAATTATCTAGGGAAAATACCAAAATTCAACTTTAAATTAATTGCATTTTGTTCAAAATTTCAGAATAATCGTCTCAAAGAAAATATTTCCATTTTCCATAATAAATATTTAGCAGTATTACTACTTTGATAGCTATAAATCAGATAGTCTGGTTTGTAGAGCGACAATGCTCACATTTATCTTTATTATTAGTCGAAATTAATCATTAAAAATAATATTTTAGCAAATATTTTTTCTACGTTAAATAATTGTCATATGTTTTTTTATTGGTTGTAGTATTCTTTTTTTAAAATTACATAAAACGAACGAAAGCAAAGGAATAGGATGAAATAATATGTAAACGATTTCCTGCAAGGGAAAAATTCCAGATATTGAGATCATGATAATATTTTATTATTTTCTCTGGATGAAGGGATACAGACATACCAGAGGGGTTCTTTATTAGTCGAAATAAGACTTTATTATTAGTCAAAAATTAATATTATTAGAAATAATATCTTAGCGAATATTTTTTCTACGTCTGATAGTTAAAATATGTCTTTTTTCCTTTAAAACTTTTTCCTTGCTCGCAGTATTATTTTCTAAAACTGCATAAAACGAACGAAAGCAAAAGCTTACAATGAAATAATATTTAAACGAATTCCTGCTAGGGAAAGTTTCCAGATATTGAGATCATGATAATGCTTTATTTTCTTTACTAGATGAAGATATACAGACATGCCAGAGGGGTTTATTTACACAGCTCTATAATTAAGATATAGTTTTCTCCTCTATTTACTTAATAGCAACACAATAAACTCAAACTAGGCTCTTTTAATAAGATCATTTCTTTCCCTTGATTTAATATTAATTAAGGAAATTCAGCCGCCAGGAAAGACTAATTAATATATTTGCGCCAAAGATATGGAAAATGTATGCATTTTTATACTTATTTTCATTTTTTATAATTGTAATTAGACAGTAAACTGCATTAATAATCATCAGATCAGTGATAGTATGGTGCTACAGGCACGGGTATCTATCTACAAGAAGAAAAATTAAAAAAATAAAAACTTTGTAGTTCTAGAAACCACAAGGGAAAGGAAATGTTATCAATGACATAAAACTTCATATTATCTTTCGAATTATTCTCTGTTTCGAAGAGTTGGAGTAGAATGAATTATTTCTTCTAAAAGTGATATTCATTCATACTCATGGTGTTAAAATCAATTAAGTAATGCGATTTTACTAATTTTTGTCCAGTCTAATTTTTGTATAATTTTGCTCATAAAATGAGCAAATTATAATACGCTACTTTTAAATTTAAAAAAAATCTCACAGGAAATGTATTTTATTTTTTTCACAGTAAGTATTTTACAAAAAAGGTTAAATGAATGGCTTATATATTGCAATTTAATTAAAGGTAATGGATGTTAATATATTTTATTAAAATGGCACTTTGAGATAAAAAGAAGTGAACTAGTTAGTTTTATTTATCACTGAGTTTGCAAGTATTTTTTTTTCTTAATATGCTATTTCAATTGATATTTACAACCGAATTTTTAATTCTTTGAATATTATGTTTAGATTTGATTTTTAAACCATGCCAATTTATCGAAATATAACGTGAAAATACTACTGAAATTACATCTGACAATGGAATATCCTGCTAACAAACTATAAAATCCCTGCTAAATAAGAAAGCTTAAATAAAACCATGTACAAAAATCTTGCTTCAAACGGAAAATCGATATAGTGGAAACTTCAACCATTTTAACTAATAAATATACTTTCAGTTGTTTCAGCGAGTTGTGAAACTCGAGCTTGATGCATGTATTAAGTATCTAAAACATAGATATAATGCTCTTAGTAAAGTGAAATCGAATCTTTATAAGCCATTTATAATTCAAAAATCGTGAATAAAAATGCAAAAAAAAATCATTTACAGAGATATTTCATCTATTACTTGTAATATTTTAATCAAAAAAAATTAACGAGTTTAAACAGATAAATGATGTAAAATCTTCGCTCATCAATGTGGCTCTTGTATATTAAAGAAATAATTTTTCAGCATAATATTTGTATACTTCATTGTCTTGTTGGGCTATCAATTAGAGCTGGTAAACTTGTCATTTTGTGAGGAAAATTTATATATATATATATATATATAATATAACATTAAAAATAATTTTCTTCTGCTGAAAAAAGAATTTTTGGACATTTAAAACTATATTATAAATCGTTTCTTTTATGTTTTCATACTTAAAATTTTCTGAATATTATTTATTTTATTTTATTTTAATTTTTTATTTGATATTTATCTGACATTCATACAACAAATCAACGCGCTGTAAATCTGGTGCAATCTTATATATACTCATTATTAGATATTATAATATTCATTCACAAAACGAATATAACATTTTTTTCAGAATTAAAGAAAATATTCATTCAAAAATTGAGACTTTTGAATTTAATTTTATGCATTCATATTTTCATTTAATATCTATAAAGTATCAATAAGACTTTTGTATAATTTAATGAAAACTGTTTTTATTTATACAGCACAAACACAGGGACATCAAAATTTGAGAATATTTATTATAAGTATAATAGTATTTCTAATGTGTTCTTTTTTTTTCCTTTTAACAGCAGCGTAACTTTCAAAATAAGATATCCACGCGGTATAACTATAGAGCATGATTAAATCTTAATTTAAAACATGTGTAGTTTCAACAATAACACTTTACAAGGAAAATAATAACAAATTCTGAAACAAATGAACATGAGATACTAAAACTATGCAACATTGTTTCGTGAACTGTACAGCGCATTTTTTGAAAATATTTTCATCTCCTTCCTGATTATGAGACCTGAACCAATTCATTGATATCTTTAAATTTCCTTAATTAAATACATAATAGCTAGAAATATTACAAAATGTAAAATTACTTTTCAATATGCCAGCAATTTAGGTATATAAAAATTAGGGTCAAAACAGTAAAATATTTTTGGATATATTTAAAAAAAAAGTTAAATAACTTCAATTTATTATCAAAATATCAGTTGTAAATAAATTTTTTAAAAATATGTCTTAAATAAACAGATTTTTACCCAAAAATAATAATAATTAAATATTGAAATGCAATTTAAACATTGTAAAATGGTTTCACTTACATACGAATTATAGTTTCAAATGTTTATTCATGAAGAACAAAACATATTTACAGATATAATTTTCAGAACGAGATATTTTAATAGAAATACAAAAATATTTACTTTCTTATCGAGAAATAAATAAAAACCACTTACGTAGTTACGTTATTCAAATCTAAATTTTTCTATTTTAGATAAGCCATCATATAAATTAATACATTAACTCCATAATACAAAGTATTTTATCTTAAAATTTTATAGAATAGTAGATTTAAATACTTTATAAATAACTTCATAGAAATTACAACAAATAACTTTTAAACATCTAAAAGTATAGCGAATTTCCTTTTTTATTTCTTTTAAAAAAATAATAAGTCATTGCCCATTTACTTCTTTGTTATTATATATTATATTGAAAAAAATAACACTATTTCTATTTATTTCTTTAGTTAAAGAAAGAAAGTTCTTAACTAATTATAATTAATTTTAAAACACCGACAATTTGTCATCCTTTTCATGAAATATTTTTATTTGCTACAAACCATTAAAAAGGAAGTGAATAAAAAAAATACGTTTACATTATATCTATATAAAATCACTTTATTAAAAGTTTTTTTTATTTAACCAATATTTTGGTGGAAAATTATTTTCTTGAAATATTGCAATGTAACAATTCATTCTCATTTAATTTCTAAGTCCTTGAATTGTTGTTTTTGCCTTTTTTTAATTAGAAAAGAAATTTCTAGGATATTAAAATAATGTTTCGGAAAATGATTGGTAATCATGAAAACGCCTATTTAAATTACTTTTCTCCTTATTCTTTTAAGAAATCACTCATTTGGTTGAAAAAAAATTATTTTATTGCCATTTCAAAAAAAAATACTAGTGAGTCGTTAATGCCTTTGTAATTAGAATGAAAAAAAAAAGTTCTGTTTCCGAAGACATAATTTAGGAGGTTTTAAGAAAACTTTCAATAACTATCTATAAACGATAGATTTTCTGTGACAAGTGCAATTTTTTCTACTTTTACTCAACATAAAATAGATCTAACTTGAACGATTATTGGCACTAAATAAAAACTATTAATAGCATTAATTTTTGTACAATATCATAAGTATTGTACACTTAAAAAATATTTTCATTGAACCCATAGAAACTTAACACTGACTATCATTTGCTAAGTCATTATATATATATATAATATATATATATATATATATATATATATATATATATATATATATATATTGATCTAAATAAAAATAGTTCAATTTATAATTTTTCTTACTGCTTTTTATTTTATATCATGTTATAAGGTTACCTAGTCATTACAAATGATAAGATTTTACCTAATAATTTATACAACATATCTATAATTCATACGATACATTTGGTGCAGCATAATCACAAATATTTTCTGCGCTCCACCAAATCAAATGAAATCAAAACAAACAAATTTTATATAGTTATAACCGAAAATGCCATATATTGCAAACTATCATTGTATGCATTATTTGAAAGACCGTTTTGGATTGAAACTATCTGAAAGTAACTTTTTAAAGAAAAATTTTATAAAAAAAATATTTTAAAATGAACTTAAATATAGTTTTGCTAGAAATTTATTACATTGTTTAGGTTTTTAGAGAGCCTTACCATCAACCCGACTGAATTTCTTAATTTGTCGATGCTATTGATAATTAATCTGTACCTGAATTATTATATGGGCTTCATAATACGAAGAAATATATTTTGAATTCAATTCTGATATAATTACGATTTAAAAAAAGGAATACAAAAATGGCTTCTGGCTATTGAAAACCAATAATTTTACAGTTAGTTTTGCTAAAAAATCATAGAACGTAAAAAAAGTTTAAACTATTAAGTACACACATCCGTCAGGGCCATGGTGTGGGTGGCTTCATAGCTGGAGAGTTTCCAATTTAATACCTAATTCCACCGAAGAACCGTCGTATAAGCGGGTTTGTGCACTCTAAATTTCTCCGAGTTGAACATCTTCCCGCGAGTGTGAAACTTTGAATAGAGGGTAGCTAGAACATATATCGTCCTCTTCTTCTCTCCATGGTTCAAATTTACGAGATAAATAACCATAGAGTTGTTTTAACCCCTTAACTGGTTTATTTTCTTTACTATCTAATAAGATGATACTTTCTATTTTGGCAATATTTACTTATTTTAATCCAAATGGAAATCCATGGAATACTTGGCTTATCTACGTATTCGGTTATTTTACTATTGAATTATAATTGCTATGAATGATTTAATTTTTTGTTTACAAATATCAAAATTCGATAGATTGATGCACGCACGACGTTTGGGCAAACCGGTTAAGGGATTAAAAACTGACTTTAATACAACTATATTAAATCGTGTATCTGCTACAAGTTCAGTTTCTAGGTTATATTTCAATTATTATTCATTACATATTTATTTTGCATAGTTGAGTTTTAATCTCTGACATCATATTTATTGAAAGAGTAAGCTTGCAAACATTCCATAACTTAGGTCACAAAGCTGATAAAACTTTCAAGTGCATCTAAACTATGAATGTCAAAAAATAATTAAATCAAACTATTATTCTCTGGCATCCAAGCAACTCTTTTCTCGCCTGACGTTAGCAAGATATCGCACTTAATGAGAGCTTAAACAGTTTCTGCTTAGCTTTTACATCCAATGCAACTCTTTCGCTTACTTATTCATCGTATACTCGAGCATTAATTGAACATGTGTGGTGTAATTACTGAAGCTTTCATTGGGAGACAAGCCTAATACATTTCAAAGGAGGTGTGAAGGAAAAATAGCTTAATTAGCACTCTTAAATCATGACTACTGGTTTAAATATCCCAGGAACTCTTTAAGAGAGAAGTTTTCACTCCCGCTAAATGAGCCTCCAACGGAAGCCAGCTTGGTTGCAAAAGGAAGCTTTCAGTAGGAACTGATAGCTGTTTTATAACAACACTGACTTGCATTTCTGCAGAGTTTTTGAAAAGAGATGATTTTCTAACATGCATATTTGCAGATTCTATACTTAATTGTACTAATTTAATTTATATTCGTTATATATAAATTTCCTGAAAGAATTGATTTTGGTTTACAAAACATATATTAATTATTCATAATTATACAAAAGTTCCCGTACTCTAAATTTAAAAAATCATTGTCCATGATTTTTTTCAAGTATATTAAATTTTGCCATACGAGTAATGAAGCCATGGACATACCTGACGCTTTTTTCTGCGATCGGCTTAACTCAAAAATTTTTTGACCACCTCGATCCCCTGATCTGACCATCCCGGACTTTTTTCTGTGGGGTTATTTAAAGGACAAAGTTTATGCAAGTGATCCTTAAACAATAGATGATTTGAAAATCGCAATTACCCAAAGGATACAAGAAATCACTCCTTGCATGTTAAAACGCGTTTCAAAAAACATGCGCAAACGAGTTCAGCTTTGTCTCCAAGAAAGGGATGGGAATTTTGAACATTTATTATAAATGTGAGTTCAGTATTTTTTCCTTAGTTATGTTAAAAGTGCTTTTTATCATTGGCATAAAAATAATTCTTTTTAAGCCTGTCGTTTTTGTACAATAAATTCACAAATCATCAGTATGGGAACTTTTCGGACACCCGGTAATAAAAATAATTTCTCATCATATTAAGTAAAGCAATGGAAAAATGAAGAGGTTAAATGTGTATATTGCTAGGAAATTGCATGACTAAAATCAATATTTCTTCTGAACGACTTATTTGGATGTATTGGGTTCCTTTTTTTTATGGGTAAAATATTATTTTTATAAAAGTAAAAGCTTATATTAAGTAAATAGACCCCGTTTTTCTCAACAATTATTAAATATAAAATTTTGCAACATATTTGGGAGGGTTATTAATTTACCACAAAACTTTAATAAAAATAATTTTCGCCTATTGTTATTAAAATTCCAAATGCATATTCTTTATTGATTAAATAAAAATATATATGTGAAATAAATACATGAAATTAAATATTATGAAATGAACGCATATATTAGGGGAAGATTATAAAAACGTATTATAAAAACGGCGGAATTATTATTTGTATGTGTGACATGAAAAATTTAAATTTTTATTTCGGATCCGTTTGTAGAAATTAATCAGTTTTAGCCGCAAACATGGTGATGCGACAATCTGAGAATGTCATGTATTATTAGTTTCCTTCTTTCTATTTTTATTTATTTACTTTTTGTAATTGATTCAGAAAGTTAGATGTTACATGAGATCTAGTCATATGATTCCTAAGAGCATATAGGGTAGCAGCGATGATAAGTTTTTTTCAGGTTGAGAAAAGATAATTATTCTTTACTACTCAAACTCCAAATGTAAAGAAGTCGTAAGGTGTAAAGAAGTAGTAAAGCTTATCTCCCTTTCTAAGAGACACATGTCTGAACATTATTACATCTGGCCAGCGGTGAGACGATTCTTTCCTTTGTTGCCCATTGGGTTTCTCTCGCTTCGATGTTACCCTCTGGACTTGAATGGAGATAATAGATCACCCATGCGGTTTACGGTCCTTTGAACAAAGGAACCGTGTCAAAACCCCAGATGTAACTATTCTCCTATGGGACCACCCGAACTGGAATAAGTTCTGATAATGAGCAACACTTGCATTTTACTGCCCTTTGAAGAACTGAAACCTCCAAGTGTGAATATTTCCTTATTGGTAAGGGTCTTCTAAGAGCGTGGATGAGTAGGAAATATACGCATGGTTAACTGTTTATCATTGGGGATATTTCTGAAGAATTATTGGATGATAGACTTCTTCAGAGCGCCAATGTGAACCTGAGAGGCGAAGTTTGACCGAGGTTAAAATAGAAGGTTTTGAAAGGAAGAGACATCGAGTCGAGCTTATCCGACGAGGAGTTGAACTGATTTGACGATCTGAGAGCTGGCTGACGAGCTGTAAGCTGAACTGATGAGCCGCGAGCTGAGCTGAAGAGCTGGACAGTTGAAGAGATACCACGTGATCTCGAGTTTGATTAAAGATCTATCGGTTATATCCGTAGATCTCTTGAGCTAATATTGCAGTAGCCGGACACTCTAACAGCTTGTTAGTTCCTTGTGATAGTCATGGAAATTTTATTTCAGATGTAAATATTTCCCACCATATTAAACTAGAGAAGGAGTTGTTGTTTTGTTATTGTATAAAGCTGTAAATAAAACATTTGTGTTTTGTGTTTGAACGCTACCCGTTTACTTGATCGACCAGGATCAAGTCGCTACAATGGTTTTAATAAGAAATTTAGAATTAGACATAAATATATTAAATATTGCTCAACTGAAAATGTTTTAAAATAAAAATAGCAATTATTAGTAAATATCTCTTTATTTTTTAATTTTCCCCTTTCCGAAACACTTCACATAATTTTCAGAAATCTTTACAAAGATTTTTGTTATCTTTTTCCATATGAAAATAATGGAAACATATAAATTAAGCCATTTATCCAAATCAAATCACTATACCATAAAATTTTATTTTTAAATAATTCTGTTAAGACATTATTTGTTATTATAATACAAGAGATCTCACAATCATTAAACTCTTCTTTTCTTGTTAGTTTAGCTCATTTCTTATCAAACGAAATTGCCGCACAGAACTGTGCTAGTGGGGAATTCTATGAATAAATTGATCATATAAAATATCAATAAAAGAAATTAAACCTATCAAAAAAGTATTTAATTTTTGCTTGCCCTAGTATGTCTGGATGTCAAAAATTGAAAGGTCATCGTTTACAATATATAACCTTGTCAGAAAGGACATTTTTCTCTTTTATGCCTCAGAACAGACGTAGTTTCTTCTTCTATTTCTGGGGGAATCGATATATTTGATTCGTGAATATTTCATTAGCTACCCTTTTAGTTGATAACTGCAGCAATTCCGTATACAACGACCTAGGGAAACGATATGCTGCGCTTGCAAGAATATAGAATCTGGAAGCCTTACAAATAAGAATATCAGCAAACTAATCTTTTTTTATTAAAATTAGAATAGATTTCTTTTACTTGAATGTAGTTAATTAAAAACTTTCTAATTATCGCTAATTTTTCTTGAACTAATTCTAATTTTAAAATGACCACAAATTTTTATTTATAAGTAAGTTTATCTTCGAGGATTTAATTTCATTACATTTTTTTTTAATTCAGTGGATGATCACTGTCTAATAATTCAAAATTTTTATGATTAAAAACACATCTATAGTTTAGTCATACAATATTCAACAACAAACGTATGGTGAAAATAATCAAGATGTATCAGTAGAAAACAAAGAAGCGGGGGATTTGCACAGCCGAGGCGAATACACAGCAGCACACTGCTACAAACAATTGCCCACAAATAGTAATTCAGCAGTAACAACGACCATGGCACACAAAGCAGAAGGAGAAGGAATTTTCGGAGCTTCACTCTGCAGTCTCTCGAAACGGCTGAAAATATCCACTATCCCTACACTTTAACTGTACCCAACTGTCGATTGACTACTTCTCACTAGACTTGATGATGCTTCCACAATAAATTCAAGAACTCGGCAGACAGCTCAGTTCTACATTAGCAACTGAGCTCCACACAACGCTGAAATTCGTCATTGAATCTCTATCTTCACGAAGGCTTGAAACTAGACTACGACTCCATTTGCGATCTAATGGAGATTCAGATTCTCGCCCTTTTATAGTTCCTAGGAGGCGGATCGAGAGCCGTTTGGGCCCATCAGACGTATCTGAGTTCCTATTAAATGGATAATTAATTTCCCGAAGTTTTTAAAATTATCTAATTTCTTACAAAAGTCGTCAAATTTGCCGGCATGCTCTGGCATAATTATTTGATACAACATCGAATATTATTTACTATTAGTCGGTTTTTCCGAGGATAGAACTAAACATGCTTTGAAAGCAGCATTTTATATATATATATATATATATATATATATATATATATATAATATAGTTTTTCATGAATTGTGTTAACATGATTAATTTATTTACCTGCTGTATCTACATAGAAAATAACTTTCTGTTTTCGAGGTTATTATTACATATCTCATTATTCAAAAAATATATTTGAAGAAAGTTTCTAGTTTTGTGTGTGCTTATTTTGAATTTTCACGCTTATGGTTAAAAAATTTAGCTTTTAAATGAATAACAAATGTATTACTATAAAAATTTATATTTATACCTGTATATGCCAAGTTATAAAATCATAAGTAAATAAACTATGAAATAACTAACATACAATCGAAAAGAATATAAAGCTGCTATACTTGAACAAGATTTTGTTCATACTAAGTTCAAGTAAAGAATAATTAATCTCTTTTTTTTCCAAGCATTGTTCAGAATTTTCTCATTATTCTGATGTTCCAAAAAATTCATATTTTACTACTACTATCCAGAACAAATAAAATTATTGTTGCAGAAACAATCACTTTTAATGTGCTTATCCTAGCTTACGGGACTAATAATAGCTCGTACAGTCATTATTTACGTGAATTGCGAAAAAAAAATAACGGGTTGCTCAAAATACTAATTAAACTAAATTACGTTTACAATAACGTATGTGAAGTGAACCTTGACATAGATGCAAAAGGAATTCATAAAAATATATTTCGTCATTCCAGGTAAAAATATTTCATCGTAAACCATCAACAAAAACATAAAAAAAGTATTTTGTAACTTTCCTGCTAGGGAAGCAATTTTTGATTCATTTCCTGAGACTGAATTGCAATCTTTATTGGAGCTTTAATAAAGATTTGAATGAAAAATTAAATGTATTAGCTTTTTGGACAATTAAATTGACGATAAGAAAATATTATTTTGCTAATATGTTTCTATAGCTTTACATGATCCAAATAATATATAGGGTTTCATTTCCAAAAATCTGACTTTAATT
Organism: Argiope argentata; assembly: GCA_026289955.1. Classification (NCBI taxonomy): domain Eukaryota; kingdom Metazoa; phylum Arthropoda; class Arachnida; order Araneae; family Araneidae; genus Argiope; species Argiope argentata. Next base: position 7,792,281 of record JAOUZG010032859.1, on the reverse strand, counting down.
ATCTTTAAAACATAACTGCATGGTATCTATATACTTATAGATTAAGTAGTATTTTGGATGTTGTTTATGTGAGCATTTTTCTAATTTATGTATGGATAAGAAAAAAAATACCCTAGGCTCTTCACTATCAACAATATGGATACTTTTAATTATCAGGTAATCCATTTATAATTTATCATAGTATTTTTGATATTGTAGAAATTGTGATCATTTCAAAAACAAAAGAGCAAATTAAATAAATTCTTTTTTATAGTTGCCGCAAAGTATAATATAAGTAAATAAATACCAATATATTCTGAATTTTTAAGTAGATAAATATAATTATTTACAAAAATATCAAAGTATATTTAGTCACAATTGGCTTTTTATGTAATCATCGGAATAATTTAGTTACAACTAGAATTTCATTGTTTCAGTAAATTAATAATTTTATGCATAAGCAAATTACTAAGATTTATTTTCAATAAATTATGACATTTAAATGCTACGTGGTAAAATATACAAAGGCGTATTAAAAAAGGTTGTGTTGAAAATTAGAAATTTATAAAAAATTTTGCCTTTAACTATGCCTTTTAATTTAATTCTTATCTTCATAGACATAAATGTAAAAAAAAATATTGATTTTGGATTGGATAGTGTTGGTTGTCTTAGAAAGTTGTACACCGAATCTTCAACATAAATAGAGATATCCGTATAAGATTGGTATTAAAGCTCCTTTAAAAATGATCAAAATTGTATCTGAAACAACACTAAAATCAACATCTTCTGATTTAAATAATAAATGAACTTTTATATCTTTCAAAAGGCTGTATTTGGAGGGGGGAAGTATTATATATTTAATGATTTTTAAATAAACGATCATTTATGAATAATAGTTTAATAGCTATTCTATAAAAATAAGCATAAGTGCAATATAGATTTGATATATTTCTTGTATAAAAATATTAATTTATTTACTAATTCCATAACAATAATTTTCATTTTCCAGATTTCATTATGTATTTATGATTTCAATTGAAATTTTACAATACAATATAAATTTAAATATATATGTTTACAGAGAAATTATTTTCGCAATCCACTATGCAGACGAACTATTCAACTTTATTACATAATTTTAAAATAATATACCTAGAAAAAATTAGGAACGTGTAACTATTGAGTGCGAACTAAATTTCAAAGAACTTGAGAAGAAAATTAATCAATCAATTGTAATATTTATATAACAATTTATTTGTAAAATTATTATATATGAAATAGCATTTATTTAAAATCCGATGAATATTCTAAAAAAATAATTATCTTCAACTCATTTTTAAAATGTCAAATAATATTCTGTATAACTACCAAACTTATGCTATGTATCACTTTTATAGAATATTGTTGAATAATTTTTTTCTAGCATCCTATAATCATGTTAGAACATCATATTGTTTTGGGAATTAGGTTTTCTGGCGTCAACAAAAATCCGTAGGCGAAAAATTGAAATTATATAATTTTCCCGAGCATCTAAAAAAATCAGCTTTTAATGAAGTGCTGCTATTCCATATACAAAAGCTTTGATTAAAAAAAGCTAATTAATACAGCAAATAAAACCTAGAAAAACATCATTTTGAACATGATTATATGAAATGGAAAAAAAAATAGTAAATGCGATATTTTTTTAACAATAAATGCGAGGCAAAATTTTTTATGATCGTTGGCAATACTAAAGTGACTCATTCAATGAAACAATCAAAATGAATAAAAATATAATTTAACTTGCGCGAGAACGTGGTGCTTGGCCGTTCAAGAAATTATGTTCTGACATGATGCATTGAAATATGCATACCAGATTTCATTTAATGCTTTGTAAATATTCTGGTGTGTTTCTACTCTGCTTCAGTAACTTTTGAATGCCTCTAAAAGCTGTTGAAAGTATGGCTTTGGAATAACTACTTAAAAATCTCCTTAGAAAAGAGATGGATTTGTTTTCGCAAAACTAAAAAAATGTGTTCATCAATTTTCCTGTATAATGTTTCCCTTGTCATATAAGAGCATTTTTTATAGAGATGGAAATTTCAGTTATATTTTCATGCATTCATACGATTGAAAAATATATAACAAAATCTTAAGAAGGAAAAAAATATTTTATATTTTATTTTTGGTAAGAAAAATTAAAAAAGGAATTGTGGACATTACTTTTTGGAGCCCTTTTTTTAATCATATCCAGTGAAAAATTGTATTAAATATAATGTGAAAATTGATTGTGTAAAAAGATATAAATATTTCATTCTCATTATTGTTTTTATTTTTTTTTATTTTATAATTACTTCTAAAATTTTTATTTTAAGTGCTAATGTATTCTTTTGACTTAGTTTAAAATAAAATCTCCTTTTAATTCCTAGTTGTTGAAAACGGTCACTGTATGTCTTAGATTTCTTATAATACAACACAAAGCATCTTATAGTTTATATAGAATTGCCTATATATTTTTTAAACGAGAAAACTATTTTCTTATTTAGCTATTAGAAATGGACTTGCAATTGCATTTTTAAGAATTCAGATTTTAAACATTAATCATATCCAAATTTTCAAATTAATCAAAAATTAATTATTTTTGATTATGCAGCAAATTGAATTATTTTAGGTTAGATTATTTTGATAATTAACATATTAGTACAGCGAGCAAAAACATTCACAATATTGAAGTAATAAAGGATTTATTCAATTTTAAAATTATCATTCAAATTTCATATATTATCAGAAGATACTTCAATAATAAGAGAAAATACTAAAAATAAATTGATATAATACTTATTTACAAAATAAAAAAACATTATTTAGGGCATTGTGTATAGATTATATTATTAAATAAAACGTCTAGTGCCTTTTCCTTTTTCAGAAAACTTAACTCGTTATCATCAGTTTTGAATAATATGTTGAAACCTTTTAAATTGAACGAGTGCCATTTAATACAAGAATAATAGCTTTTAACTGGAAAATTTTCATTTTCATTTTAAGGAATAAATATAAAAAGTAAATGATGCTAAATTACTTAAACTAGATACAGCTAATGATTCTTAGAAACTGCTTTATGAAAGTAGAATATAATAAACTTAATTAAATATTCAAATAAATTCATTTATAAAGCATTTATTCAGGAAATCGGATTACTCTTTCATAGAAATAATTTCAATTGGTAATCTTTGATGATAAATAAATTTATCCTATGCAGTTCAGTTATTTAACTTTCTCTGTTTGCCTAAGCTTTTGAGCATTAAAGAAGGTTTTGAACTTAAACTTCTGTGATGTTAAACGAAAAATTGTAATAAAAAACTTAGAATGAAAT